>VZTL01045552.1:36474-74347 GCA_013400535.1 Scopus umbretta | reverse complement strand
TAAATTTTGTTTTGGTTTGGTTTTGCCACATGCTGCAGAATGCAAACGTTGCCTCTGGAGGTGTGGAATCTCCCAAGGTGGTAACATTCGGATGTGCAGAGTAGCATTTGCTTAAAAGTTAATGTTTAGAACGCATCAGCTTTACACCAAACCTATTTTGTTCTATTTTGAAGAGGGGAATTGGAAAGAGAGAACATTTTCCAAGGCATTGAAGTGACTTAGGAGCAAAATTTCAGGAAACTTTTTTGTGGACTTTTTCAGGCTGGCATAAACGGTGATTTTATCCGGATGGGAATTGTGCTGAGAAACTTAAATAAATGTGCAATTTTATTGTAGCTTTAATTGTTGTTGTTATTGATGTTTCTGCAAAATGTTCAATTAGGTTCTTGTTTTGCATGTGTGCATGAATAGGGTTTGCTGTGAACTGGGATGCCAGGCTCCCGGGGGATTAGCATGAGAGGAAAACCTGTAATAGAATAATAGCAAATGCTGCTCTGAATTTGGACAACTCCGAGTGGCAGATGTATGCAGAGATAAAGAAGAGAGTGTAGTCTCCAGGAAATATGAGTTCTGGTCATATCATTACCCTGTGATAATGAAGACAATTAGAGAGTATGGTATTTTGGTAGTGCTTGGCGAGGCTACACATTTGGGTTTGTGAGTAAGCACTCAGATGTCTGGGTGTTTTCCAAACTATACAACCCATTTGGAATGCTGCGTCATTAATCTCCAGATGTGTAAGGGGGTATCATGGAAATAGCCATCCCATGCCATTTTCCATCTCTGATCTTGATGAGAAACATGTAAAATGCATGTGCTTATGATAAAACAAACTAGTCATTTAGTGTAGCTGAATTTATTACAACCTCAGGACAGATCAGTTTTATCCAAAGAGTGGGTGAAGTCATTCTGTTTAATCCAAACTGCTTGCTCCTGCTTGGTGTCACGGGAAGGCCTTGATTCAGCAGAGATGCAAGAACAGTTGACTTGATGGAGAAAACAGACGTACTGAAGTTAGACTTTTGAAAGTAATAAGCAATCAAACCCATTCTTGAATCTTTGTGGTACTGATGTTTTCGTCTATGTTTGGCATTGACCTTACTATTTTTTGCAGTGCAAGGCCACTCATGTTTTAATACAGGTATTTTTCATAACTAACATCTATGTTTCTGAGTTAGTATGTCTGAAAAAAATATATGCTGTGTGAATGATTAATTTTGGAGAATAGGATCTAAACCCCTTAACTTGGATGAGGCAGTTTCTTTTAAATTGCCTCATAGTAAGTAGTAGGTTGAACTGGCATCAGAGCTAAATATCCTCTTACTCCAAGGGATACTAACCCCTCAGGGCAGGGTTCAGGTCACTAGCAGGTCAGTTTAGGAAAGCATATACTATTGCTGCCTCCATCCGTCCTGGCCTGAAGAATAAACATAAGACTCCAGTTTCCATTGTTACCAGACCAGGAACCTTCATAGGCCATAACAGCAGCTTAACAATTGTAAAAATACATTTGTGAGTTTAAAAGCCTAGAGGTTTTATCAGTGATGGAAAACGTAATGTTTTTGGTGGGTTTACAAAGGAATGCATAAATCGAATCCTTTGGGCGCCATCAGAATTTTATATGCAAATATCTACTTACATACTTTAAGAGAAGTGTATGTATGAAGAACAAATAACGCACAGTGGACTGGTATGTTTAAGGTTTATCAGCATGCGTTTAAGATCTCTACAGTCTAAGGTTACTCACTAAAAGGACAAGTAATCTGGCCATACCAGCCATATGCCAATAAACTTGTTATTCAACACTATCCTATATTCATTTATATGCCATATGGGTTATAGGAAAGTTATTTAAGAATATTTTGGAGGGTTTTAAGTTTTATTGTAACTTTTTTTCCAAGATCCTCCTCCTGCAAAGTGAGGAGGTATGCTTATTAAACAGCAAAACACCTTTGGAAATGACCTAAGAACTTTTCTCTTGCAAGGGTTGATGTTAAAACTTGCAAGTTTTAAGTTGTAGGTACACTGAACCCTTGGTGCTCACTTGTGGAGCTGAAGTCAGTTTTTAAACTTTTAGGGCAATGAAGACTCTAGATTCCCCAAGGTGGCCCTTTCTGCATAGAGCAGGGAGAAGACGGCCTCTTTCCCCACCCTCATTGCTTTTCATGGAGTACAATGTGCAGCTGTTGAAGGGGTCTTAGCTGCACTGAAACTGAAAAGGACCCAAAGTTACCAGGCAAAAGGGAGGGGATGTGTACTATAAACTCACTTACTATATGATGCAGCAGCTTTCCACATGGATACTACCACCCTGTTGTGTTTGCATGCATATATACCATGTGTATGCATATTGAAAACCAAAATCTAAGGTGCTACACCTGTAGAATGACAGAAAGTAGATGCTGTATCTTTTTATATAGTTAAGGGATCTGCATTAGGTGTTATCTGTCTGCACTATTTAGGATCTTTCTGTTACTGGACATATCCTCAGGGATTTAGGGACTGCAGGCCTAATACTGGTGGTGTCAGACCTTGTGTGACACCTCATGCTCTCAGCAGCAATTCCGGAAGATGAGAGTGTGCATGCACATGCGCAGGGATGTTGTCTAGAATGTGTTTTTAATAGTGGTATTTCTGCCTGAATTTTTTTCCTTGCCACTGACCTCTCCAGTCAAAAGGTGTACACTGGAGAGGCAGAAATTGAGGATTTTATTTTATTTTTTTTTAAATCTGTTAGTAATCTGGGTTGAAATCCTACCCCGTGGACATCAGTGACAAAAATCCTATTACTTCAGCAGGGACAGGATTTCAGTCTTTGTGCTTTTTATGTTTATAAGATTCATGGAAAAGCCAAGTTCAACACTAAAAACACATGCAGGGTATAAAAACAAAATGCCGACATGCAGACTTTCAATAAAACAGGGTTTAATAAGTTACTGTCCAATCTGGATGACAGATATTGTGTAATACTGTTTTAACGGTCAAAGCTGGCTTCATCATGATTTGGAGTTAAAGCAGAAGATGGTCAAAATATTGCCAGTGATTTTAATGTAAAAAATAAATAACAGGAAGTAAAAGAAATGTGTCAAGAGGGGGCCTGAGACAGGGTTCAACAGCAGAGTGTAATGGATTTGATCACTCCTGCTGTTCTTAGGAGGAGTCACTGCATGCAAAGTATTTGGAGATAATCTGAGCAGAAGGGCCACAGCCAAAGCCCTGTATTCCTTTTTCCAAGTTTCTGATGCAGAACATCCTTAGTTCCTTCACTGCCCCTTGAATTCAAATCCTGGCTTTGTTAGTCCAAATAAAATATAAATCCAGGATACGTTCCGGTCCCATCTGTATGTGCTGGGTGATGTACAACAGGTGGAATCCATTTGCCAAATAATTACTAGGATGCAAACAGCAGAGAGCTTTACAAGGAAGTCATCTCTCTTCATCACAGCTCTGGTGTTAAGGCCATATTTGTTCCCAATAATCAGCAAAATTCCAAAAGACCAGTAATGAAATAACTTGGAGCCCTCTCCCCAAAAGCCATATGTTCAAACAAGGAAGGACTTGCTGTCCTTTCAGCAGAAATTAAAACAAATCCTTTGAAGATTATGGCAATTATTCCCCTCTTCCCCATTTTAAACATAAGCATTTTTGCAGCTTTCTCCTCCGAGAGAGGGGCAGAAAGGGAAGATTATTTCCAGAGAGACTGAATTCTGGGTGCCTGACTTCAGACCTCCTCCTGCCCATGCCTCTGTCCTGGCCCCTTGAACTTGGTGGCAAAGCTCCTCTTCATTAATTTCAGCTGTACATGATCAGAGCAACCTGGACCCCCAAGCCATCAGCCTGTGGAGAGACATCTGTTTTGGCCTTAGCAAGAGATAACCTTTTGTTCTCTTACACCTTTTAATGCCTTATATGACTCTCACCTCTGTGTGTCTATAAGCATTGGATTAAGCTGCCTTTGCACATGGAAGCTACTTCACCTATAGCCATGTCGTGCCATGCTGGTGCCTTCCCTGTGGTGGCTGTTTATCTTCCCCCAACAACCTCTTTGTTCTGTAGACACTAAATACATCTCAGGAGCTGAAATCACACCTCCTTGGTAGCAACTTTGTGCAGTCACTCAAAAAAATTTGTGGGGTCCTTTTGGTTGTCCATGGAGAGATCCTTGTAAGACGCGTGCATAGGGTGTACCCCTCAGGGGGGCTGTGGGACCAGCCCTTCCCAAGCACCCCACCTCCTCTTACATCTTCTGTAAAATGGGGAGGGGTGTTGTTATTTATTTATTATTAATTAAATGCTTTAATTTCTTGTTTTACTTGGCCCCCACTGTCTATTTACGTAAAACTTTTAATAGTAAGGTACTAGTAACGTAGAAGATAGTGATAGGCAAGGCAGCTATAAGGCACTGCCTTCTGTCAAAACTTGTTACTTTAATCCAATGACTTCATTGGTTTGTGAAGTGCAGATTCCTTTCTGATAAGGTAGGCCAATGGAAATTTCTTGTTGAATCAAGGAGTCACATAGGAATAATTGATTTTTTTTCTCACATTAAATGCAGTAAGAATCGTATTTCTGGTTTTGATTTTCTGTTTTTAAATATTTTTCTGTTCTGTGTATTTGATACTGTATCTGCTAATGCAAGGAACCAAACAAGGAAAGGCTGGCAACCTAACTACTGTTTTGGTTTGGTTTTGGCTTGAAGCATATACTGCCATGCAGATTTGCTGTTCTGCCCCCCCTTCTCCCAAATTGCTATTTGGAGCATCACATAGGTTGCTAATTGCGTTACCTTTTCCTCTTGGAGGACTCTAGTTTCCGTATCTGTCATCATAGAATCATTAAGGTTGGAAAAGACCTCTGAGATCATCTAGTCCAACCATCAACCCAACAACACCATGTCTACTAAACCATGTCCCAAAGTGTCACATCTACGCATTTTTTGAACACCTCCAGGGATGGTGTCTCCACCACCTCCCTGGGCAGCCTGTTCCAATGTCTCACCACTCTTTCAGTAAAGAAATTTTTCGTAATATCCAGTCAAAACCTCCCCTGGCACAACTTGAGACCATTACCCCTTGTCCTATCGCTGGTTACTTGGGAGAAGAGACCAACACCCTCCTCACTACACCCTCCTTTCAGGAAGTTGTGGAGAGTGATAAGGTCTCCCCTCAGTCTCCTCTTCTCCAAACTAAACAACCCCAGTTCCCTCAGCCACTCCTCATAAGACTTGTTCTCCAGGCCCTTCACCAGCTTCGTTGCCCTTCTCAGAGTTTAGGCAGAAGACCTGGTCTTATAAAACAGTGGTTCTCAGTCCAGCCTGTGAGCTACCGACACATAAAAGTTTTCCTTTGAACTCCAGCACAACTTGTGTTGCTTCTCAGTTACACACTCTCCGGGTTATTTTGTGGCTCATGGCAAAAGGATTTTTATTATTTTTTTTAATTAACAGCCAGTTGCACACATTAGCATCAGCGTTGCTGTTGCAGGATAAAGGTTCTTCCTTGTTAACAAGTTGTATGCTTTGCAACAACAAAAAACCAAATAGAGAAGATCCTGCGGTGCTCTGATGTGCTGGAATCTTGCTCACCAGTAATTACCTGCTGAATAAGAAGTGGATCAGTGACAAAAGCTAACAGAGCTGAAGCAGCTCGCTGCAATAAGATTTTTTCAGAGTGTAAAATGTTTGTGGGCAAAGATTGTGTAATAGCTCTACCGTATTCCTGATAAATTCTTGGAAAGCCTTAAATCTGATCTTTAAGTTTGACAGATGTGGTATGTTTGTGTGGTGGATTTTACCTACTGTAGATCCATGTCCTCTGAGTACAGCTAAGAAAAACCTATGAGATTGTTAAATGGGAGCTTCACCTGCCAGTCTGTACTGCAAGATCTCTATAGCAACCAAACATAAATCAAGAAAATGGCCCCTTTTGTAAGTTGGTTAATAGGCACAACATGCTTCTTTAGAAAATCCAACTATTCTTTCAATAGACTTTGATTGAAAGTCAGCCTTTTCTACAGACACATTCACATTCACATCTAGTAGCAGCTTGTATGGCTGTCCAAGGTCTAATTTATTACCCTTTAAAGATTGGGCAAAGAAAAAATGGTTTTCGGAACAATGTTTACATTCAGAGGCATAAGCACAGTGCCACAAAAGAGCATCCTTTTGTTCTGAACCCAGAATATTAATCTTTAACCTACTACTCATTTCAACTCCCCCTGCTTTTATTTGGTTAGCCACATTCTTCCCTTGTAATTGAAATCTTAACGATTTAATACCTTATTTATTAGCAGTGGTGGAAGAACAGATCTCTCTGCTGTTGTTTTTCCTAAATCTTGATGTGTATTGATACATTCCTCAGGCTCTTCTGCCGGTTCTGCAAGCTGAGTCTTCTCCTGGAGAGGTTTCTGATGGCAAAGGCGGGCGTTTTGGCTGCTAGCGTTTCTGACATAAAATTTTGGTGTGTTAACCGGAGCTTCCTAGTAATCTTCTTCCTCCTTCATTTAGGGCATTTATGTGCTGGGAATATTTGTAACAGACACATCACATTCAGACCCCTATAAATGCCAAAGGAGAACATGCAAGTGCTATACAGTAGAGAAGGAATTAGACGCCGAGGTGTTTTTATGTGGGGTCTGGAGTTGACTCAATAAACAAAAGGTAGATTTGCCTTCAAAGGAGAAGGAAAGCTTTGCAATTCCCCCTTTCTTTCTAGCTGGGGGGGGTTGAAGTACATCTGGTTCAGATATCTTGCAACAGGAATTAACCCGTTTTTCTTTCAGCTAAGACAGCAAGCATGGGAGAAGTCAGCTGAAGCGGTTTTCAGGGCACGGATAACTTAGACGTGTTCAGCTCAGCGTGGGCAATTGCAGCAGAAACGGTGCAGCGGGATGCTCCGGCAGAGCAGTGTCCCAGCAGCGTGGTGCGTGTCCGCCACCATCCTCCCCAGGCGGAGGCAGGGAGGGGAGCGGAGCAGAGTGCTTCAGGCGCTTCAGCCCTGGCCAAAGCGGGAGGGCTCGAGCGGCACCTCCTTTTTCTGGAAGCAAACTGAGGAGACTTTTGGGAGTGAGGAGGGGAAAAAAAAAAAGTTACTCTGAGAGGGCAGTGAAGGGAACTTTTTTCATTAAAATCCTGAAAGCACCCCATATGATTGTCCTGAGAAAAAAGATTTTTAAACATTCTTTGCCTCAAAAGTGTACCAGTGATACACGTGTGGACGCCAGGGGATCTATGTATGTACATATATATATACAGATGTGTATGCATACGCACAGCACACACACACGTGCCCAAAACAAGCTTGCTGCTGCCTGCTTTAGATGGAGGCCCAACACAGAATGTTTCACTTTTCTTCTAAAAAGTTTGCCAGTGCATGCAAAGTTGTGTGTGAAGCTGTAGCTTGTCGGTGCTTTGTTCAGTGCTACTTTATCTTTGGGAATTAGTGTGGGATGTTATTTGGGGGTTTCTGGGGCAAACGGTGCCAGGAGGCACATCCTCGTCACCATGCCAAGAAGTGCCAGAATAGTTTTCATCCCTCTTGTTAATGTGCAAAAAGATGATATACGCTTACTTCATTGCATTAAAAGAATCGTATGCAAGGTATGCCCTGGGTGTCCTTACCTTCTTAACTTCATCAGTAATATTGTAGCAGACGCTGTCATGCACCCCTCAGACTGCAGTCTGTGAAACGCTGCAACCTGCAGTCTTGTCCTGTAAAAATAGAGGAACGTTGCTCAGATTGTGTTGCGTTCAAAATGGGGACATATGTAGTCTGCTTCAGAGTAGTAGGCATACGGAGGATGTTTCCAGGCATTTTGAGGGAGCTTGCAGTTCAGCTCTGCTTGCAGTTCAGCTCTGGTAGCCTACCTGATTTACACTGTGGTAGAGGAGGTGTCTGCTGTGTACTTCAAAAACAAACAAACAAACAAAACCCCAAACCCAGCAAAAACAAAATCACATTTTTCAGAAATGGCCATAGTTTTGAGAACCTGGTCAAGCGTGTCTGTCCCCATACTTGGGATCAGAAATCCCTTTCAACAGTTGTTGGGTTTAGCATTTTGCGTATTAAACTCACCACCTTGCTATACCTACAGAGCCTCCTGTGAGGACAGATATCGCAGACCCGTACGCATTAGGGCAACAAGCTCCTGGCATGAAACTCCATTAAATCAGCTGTTGACACATTCTGCATTTGTTTCTGCATTTTGTTTTGCCCTGTGGAGAGTGCGTTGCAGCAGTCTTAATTTCAAGTTGACAAAAATGCGGATAAACTGTGACAAGGTTTGCGTGGAAGGGAATAGGTCATGCCCTTTTCACCGGTCTCGAGCAGAGGGAAGCGCTCTTGGGCATGACCGCTCCATGGGTGCCCAGGAATAGTCTGCAACCTAATACACAGGTTTTTAATCTATTAGGAACTGACATCTTGTTTTATTAGTCGTAACGACATAATTTTCCCCAGCTTTTCCAACTGCTTTCTTCTGTGCTGTTAACGTTATCTTAGTCTCATCTAGGCACAGGGGCAGTGTCCCAGATTAAGATGATGTGAAAAACGGGGTTTGAAAGCAAGCACAACCATAAAGCATTTCTGTTTCTTTTGTACTTCTGAGGCTTCCCAGTGAAAGTAATATTTTGTACCTAATTTTTTTTTTAATGTTCCAGTCTAGTCCCACATGTGGGATTAATTAGACAAGACAAATGGCTACGAGGAAACTCATCTCTTTCTGGGAGGTTGTTTTCTGATGTTGTCATCCCATTATTTCCACTTTTCGGTTGCTTGTTTGAATGACTGATGGACTCAATCGCTTCTTATGTTTGATAGGCAAATACAGCACTCCACTTCACTAGTGTGTGTGTATGTGTGCGCCTATGATAAACATTCATTTTTAATTTACTCTGTTTACCTTGAGAGACTGCCAAGAAGTGATTCAGATATTCCAGTGCAAAGGGTTTTTCTATTGTGATACAGGACAAAGGAGTGTTGAGCATATGCTCTTTCCTCAAAGAAAAAAGAATATTATTTATTTGTGCAGCTACAAGAGGGCTGGTTTTCCTATGTAAACACTTGCCTGATTTTGTTTGTCTCACAGTCTACTAAATCTTTTATTCCCATGTTTAAAAAGAAAAGTTTTGCTGTGTGATGACAAAGGATTTCAGCGCACGGTTCCAGTGCTGCTGCCCTCTGTGTGTTGTCGCACCATGAATATTACAGGTTTCATCCATCTCACGCTGCCAGCAGTTTGCTCTGGGGTAAACACTTTCCTAAGGGACAAATTCATGGAAAAAAAAACCCTTTGGCAGCCCTGTTTGGTCCTGCGGACAGCTGCGTGTTGTACGCATTGCCGTTGCTTCAAAAGGCAATGCTAACCTTGATGGCTGCCCTTTGCGTTTGGGGAAAGGCTATCGGTCTAGCTAGTAGCGTGGCTCAATGTCGCTGGACCTGCAATGGCATATGAGAAAGAGGTACAGATTTAGGAGCGTTTGCGTAGCAAAGTCGGTCTGACTCCACCTGAATGGATGTGGAGAGAGCTTAGGGAGAGCTGTCACCTGTCCTGCTGTCAACAGTGGTCCTGCGCTAATTTAATGTGGAGTCTCTTTGGTGGCTCAGACTCAAATTCCCCTTTCTGTCCAGGGTGGATTCTGAACTTTTCCCTTTGAAACTTTTTTTCCCTTTGAAACTTGTTTTGGACTGGGTTTCTCCAGGCAGTTTGGTTGTTTTGGGTTCGGGTTTGGGGTGGAGTTTTTTTGGGTTTGGGTTTTTTGGGTTTTTTTGGGTGATAGGGATTCAAGGGATGTGAGTTTGTGTGTCATGAGAGCTTTTGCAGGTTGATGCGTTAAGCCCCTGGATGCGGAGCACTGTTGTGCCACCCCTTTTTTTCAGGGGAGACTTTCAGGTGTTTTGACCATGTTGTGATGCAATTTAGTCACTTTTTATTGCTGATGGAAGGAAGTAATCTTCATTTTCGAGAGCACAGTGATTGGTATCGCTGATGTCTGATGCCAATATTAATTGAAAAGACAGCAGGTTGTCTGGCTGACGTGACATCTGATGCTTGTATGGCAGAGTGACAAAAGCATTGCATTGGCTGAAAGGCCACTCAAGATCTAAAGAAGCAACAATACTTCTTAATAAAATCTTTGTAGTAAAGACTTACCTGATGTAGAGACTTATTATCAAACAGTGGCAATAAAAAATAACACATAGATTGGAAACCAAATTCAGCAATGCAGCCTGTCCCACTGAGGTCCCAGGGGTTGCAGCGTTCATGGACTTCATTGAGAAGTTTGAATATGGGCTGATGATGGTTTATGCTTGTGTGGTACAGGGCTGACTTCACACTCCAGCTTGTTTTTTCTCCTTTCTCTGTGCTTATCATCCCAGGAGGTGCTATAACACATCAGTGATGTTTAGTCAGACTGCAGAAAGGATATCTCAGTGTATAGGATAATAGCTTTTTGAAAAAAAAAAAAAAAATTTATTTCACCTTTATCTGGTTAACTTCTATAAAACCTTTATTTGAATGGTGCATAGAGTTTTTATGAACTGTCCCCGAGCGTCTATTAAAAAATGTCATTACAATTTGTTCAGCACAATTAAGGAAGAAGCTTTCTCAGAAAATTAAAAAAAATGTACTCTTCAGTGATTGTAAGGCCACAGCAGTTACAGTTTAACATGCAACAAACAAAGTGATGGATGGAAGGGGATGACGACATGTCTTTTCATTTAGATTGATTGAAGAAAATTGCTATATAAAGTCTCCATTCTGGTAGGCATTGGAACAAGGGCTGCTGTAGAGCTGAAGAATGCAGGTAATTTTGAAGGGGAGATTTTAAAATGTGTGTAAGCTGAACACATGATACTTACGTCTTAGCCTGAGAGAATGAGACTGAACTGCAAAAATCTGGCAGTTCACTTTTGGTCTCTTTTTGTCATAAGCTGAGATTTTGAAAGCTGCAGTATGCAACTGTGATTTTGTTCAGAGACAGGCTGCAATTCAGAGTCATGTTTAGTAAATATTCCTTGGAGCATTTGCTCCGTAACAATTACTGTTAAGCTGGGAGTGTGATACCAAACAAATGTGACAAGGTGCAATTTTGATTTCTTTTCTTCATCTAATCTAGGAGTAACTAAACTAAAAATCCATGTCTAAATTAACAATGAAGCAAAAATTTACCTACTTACTGCATTTTGGTCCTAAGGTTCCTATGGGTTATTCATTCAGCCAAATATCAGCAAATCCATAACACATATTTCAAGCCTATTCTGTACTCAACAGGCGAGTAATCCATTGCCATTGCTACTATGGTTTCCAGTAGTTCAGTTAATCACTTTTTTTTTTTTTTTTAATGTAACAAATTACTGTAGATACAGGTAAAATAGAAACCTTTTTTTATAAATGTCCTAGCCTGGAATATATTTTTGAAGATTATTTTTTCAAGGTTGTATGTATAACTTGTTCATCTTCCCTTTTTATTGTGTTTATAATATCAAGAATTATTTCTATTGTCTATGTTAATGCAACTGGCTTTAAAATACATAACTATTTCTAGTGATTGCATTGTTAAAGCCAAGGTCATCTAAGGAAAAAGCATTGTCAGATTTGTACAGTTTTTTCATTGTTCATGCGTGACACCATTTGCTTGATGGTGGCTGCAGAAAAGTTTAAAGCAAAGCTTGCTATCACAAGTGTGTGAGAAAATCCCCAAAGCAGCACTTTTTCTGCTGAAATGTATCAAGCACGCTTCCTTGGGCAAGAGTAGCTTCTCTGCTTGGAAGGAAAATGGTCAAGCTTTTGTTTATATTTGACTAGGAAATCACTTTTTTGTGCCAGTTTTAGGAGATATCAAACAGAAAGCCCTTCATTCGCTGTGCTGAAAAGTAATATAATATGTGTGCTTGGCGGCTTACATGGCAGCCGCTTGTCGGAGGTCTCTGCCATGAGCTGGCCTGGCCAAGCCTCTCACCTTCAGCAAGGATTTGCTCCTCTGGCCCAGTCATGAAGCTCTTCCTTCCCTTGCCCACCGCTTTGGTATCTCCAGGGCTTGCAGAAGCCACCTCTTCCTTCTTGTCCCTCTAAAGTCCCTGTTAGGAGGTGCAGGCTTAGTACGTTGAGCAGAGATGGGAGGACCACGCATCATCCTGCCTCTGATCCCGCAGGGCTTGGTCCGAAAACGGAGTCCATGCCAGGGTGCAGCACCATGCAGGAGAGCCCCATGGTCCTACATTTGGTGGGTGTCTGGGGCTGCTCAGGGCCAGAGCTGGGCCAGGGCTTTGTATGCCGCGCTACAAATCTTGCCACATGTGCAGTAGACGCAGGTAAAAGTTGAATTCTGCTCTGACTTTAAAATAATAAAAATAATAAGCAAAATGTGCAGATATATCATGTCATTAGAAGTTAATTAGCGAAACGTGGGTGATACTACACCCACAGCTCTGGATACTAAGTGACACTAAAGCAGCTGTTTCACTCGGGGGACACATAGAAGAGGACTAAGAACTGATTAGTTAAGGAGAAATAACCGTAATTTTAGCATAAATTGCTACCCAAAATAAATTTGTTGCAAATGTTTATTTTGCTTGATTGCCTTTGATATGTGCATACTTGTCAGGGAAGGGAGAAGGAGCTGTCTGCAAGGAATTAGGCGAGTGACATGGCGAGGGAATTAGCCTCTGTTAGATCCCAGCCCTAATGGCTCCAGCTCCCTTTTGGTAGAAGCGCTCGCCCCACATCTGGCTGCCAACTCCGTCTCCTGCTTTTCATTAGTGCTCCAGCCTAAGTTGCTAGAAAGAGTGAGTGCATAATGCATCCTCTGCCCTTCCTGGGGCTGGAGCGGGGTTTAAGCCAAACACGAAAAATACTTACGGCTGCCTGAAACTGCCTTCCCCCCCCCCCCCTTTTTTTTTTTTTTTCTTTTTTATTCCCTTTGGGCAGTCTGTCTTTTGAGAAGCATGCCATGCAACGGGAAAAGCGAAAGGTGGGCGGCTAACAAGCGTGCAGGGAAAGTCAGAGCAAGTAGAGACGCGACGTACGAGGCGCTGCGTTCGTTTTCCCCTGTTTTTGCAGCGCCTGGCTGGGCCTGCCCTGGGTGAGAGACGGATTTGTTGACTCTGCAGCATGGGAAAGAGCCGACAACAGATTTACTACGGAGATGACTTAGCAGCCCCCTCTAAGTGTTATGAAAAGAGTTTAAAATGTTTATATTGGCCCCTCCGATGTACAATAAATTGTTATTCGAAACAATTGAGAATAAAGAAGGGAAAAGTCATAATTGCCTCTCAGGAAATGCAGGGGCTGTTTCGGCGCGCAGGAGCGGGAGGGCGTTGGGTTTCATTGACTTGGTCTGGCTGGAAAGCAGCCTGCCCCACAGGAAGGCCGCGCATTCCTGTCCTCTCGGTGAACCTGCCTGAAAGGAATACAGGAGTTATTGGGTAATCAAGGCTTGTCAGCACCTTGGTTATGCAGCGTGGTTCAATCCGATAATGTGAATGGAACCTGTAATAGCGCTGATGAAAAGCACGCCGGTTTGAAAGGGGCCTTGAATGATTTTTTTGTTCATTTTCTGTTTACATGTAACGCGTTATTGATGTCGTTGCCTTCTAATGCGCCTGCTTGTTTCATAGAAAAACTGGGAATTATTCATTATTTTTAAAGAAGAGGGAGAGAGAAAGAGAGAGGGAGAGGAAGGAGGAGTGAAAGAAAGAACCCTGTTACGTGAAGAAAATTGCATTCGAATGCTGCGACTGAAACATATTGATTTTCTGGCACAGACTTTTTAGATTAAAAATGCCAATACTAAATCCTTTCATGACCTATAGTTCATATGAAGTTCACGTGTCATTTACTATTATTCTGGAAAAAGCAGAATCTTTAATGAAAACATAGTTTGAAGGAATGTCCTGCCATCCTGGCATTTGCATGCGATTGTAATAAGACTTGATTAAGAGCTAAACATGCTACCGTAGGCGGAGGTTTAGGGTTTTTTTTGTAGATTGAAGTCCATTTATCTTTTTTAATTGCTCACTTGTCTTTACTCTCATCTCAAGCTTTATGTCTCCTTTCTTTTTCTTTGTTTTTCTTTATTTTATTCATTCTTTATGTTATGATAGGCGGCCACAGAAACTCATTTTTCCCACCGCTAAGCACAAGGATCTTGCTTCAGATTTTATGGCATTCAGGGGATCAATGAGTCAAAATGCTATTTTGATCTGCAGTACAGCAAACATTTCTCGTATAAATTCCCAGAGATGACCCTGACTTCTCCAACTGTTTTTACCCCTTCTTAATAGAGACTTTAAAGGTACTGATGCCGTGCTAGTGTCAGATTGGAAAATTTAAGGCCAAATTCCTGGCTCGGGTGATTTCAAGCCGCTGGTTATTTCCTGCTGCTAACAGGGCTAAATTTCACTTCAGTTTCTTTCGAGGGGACCTTTGTATTTGGCAAGGGGGAGGCATGGCAATAGGAGGCTGCTGCGGATCTGCTAGCTTCAGCAAGACTGCATAAGGGACATGTTCATCTCGCTGTGCCGCCCTGCCATTTTGGCTTACGCGGGCCAGTCCACGTTCTAACTAATGTTTGCTTCTGGGTGGGAACGCTCATTCACAGAGGGGCTCCTTCTTTTGTGTTTTATCCTGAAACCACGCAGACCTGTATCACCCGGGGCTGTTAGTCACTGGGAATGAGCCACGGGAGTGCGTATTTATCATCATGGCTTCAGTTACGGTATAGGTCTGACTCGGGAAAGCCATCGAGTCCTCCTTTATTTAAAAAGGGGCAGAGGAAATCTGTGTGATAAACGTATTTACTTTTCCACAGGTTTGTTTGCCAGCCGGGCTGGCAGGAAGCGGCTGTTGGAATTCAACCAGCCGGCCGCTTCACTGGGGAGGTGGCGGGGAGGGCCCCAGCGTGTCCTCTGGGAGAGCCTCCTCGCTCGCCGCCTTTCCCCACCCTCCTTCACAGGCTGGCACGATGGCGAGAGTCCCCGCAGAGGCCTGCCGGGGAATGGTGGGCTGGCCTGTTCACTGTGGATAGTACAGTCTAGCAGGGAAGCCTTCTGCCCGTGCAGGGAAGGGGCAGCAACCAGGTGCCCTGGGCATAGGCAGGGCTGTTCAGGCATCGCACCTTCCGGGCCTGACTTTCAAGAGAGCTTAAAACCCTAAAAGCTTCTGACTTTTTTAAAAAATACACATCTTATGCATAGTAAGATTACAAGATCAGTACTTGCCATTAGTGAGCGCGCTCTCTCACCAAATGGTTTGATATAGATTGGATATTGGGAAAAATTTCTTTACTGAAAGAGTGGTGAAGCATTGGAACAGGCTGCCCAGGGACGTGGTTGAGTCACCATCCCTGGAGGTATCCAAAAAACATGTAGATGTGGCTCTTTGAGATATGGTTTACTAGGCATGGTGGTGTTGGGTTGACGGTTGGACTAGATGATCTCAGAGGTCTTTTCCAACCTTAATGATTCTATGATGCTATGATATATTTTTACGCAGTTGAAACTGGGAATTTTTCCTGGTACCACCTGCGCCATACTGCCTCAGGAACAGCATGGCTGCCTTTGCGCGCCTCTACCGTGGGCAGGCTCCTCTCCGGTTTGCAGTCAGCGTTATGCTGGAGATCGCGGCAGCAACTGGGATGGTGCCTGCATGGCTGGTGGGGCATGAAGCTGGCCCTTACTGGAGGGGCAAAGGCGTGCCTCAGCGGCGTGCTCCCATTTCACGCGCCGCAGTGGCCGCCAGTAGCTGAGCCGTCCCGTCCCCGGTCAGTGTGGGCAGCAATTGCCCTCGAGTACCACACGAACTTTGTCTGCCTTCGGTCAATGTGTGCCATATGACCTGGTTTTGTTGCTGTTGCTTTCATCTCCCTCTTCCGTTTGTCCTCTCAGGGAGGACTGAGAAGGAGGGAGAGCACCGCTTGGTCAGTTTGCGCTCTGTGAATGTACCCAGTAACAGAGCAAGGTTTTTCTTGGCAGGACTCTTCAGTGGCTGCCATACCTCCCGAGGAATCAGAGGCCCTTGCTGTGCACCACTCTCCATTTTGACACCATACTTCAGAAAAAAAGACTCCCCCTTGGAGATGTCGGAAAAAGGTTACTCGGCGCCGTGGCTTGCTGGCTGTAGTGCTGGCAGAGGGGCAAAGCATAGTCCCAGGTCGTCAAGCGAGCAGGAATTCAGGTTCATCTGCAGCTTGCCTCTGAGGCTTCATCCTTCTTCAGACAAAAATTTACAGTGACTTGGTTAGACACACAACTCTTATTTCTCCTTTCTGTTCCTATATCGCACGTGTGGGTGAACGTGAGAGAGTCATAAGGAGCAATGCAAGGCCAAAGCAGGCTGCGAGAGCATCTGCCTTTCTCGGCTGCTTGTCAGAGAGCTCTGCCGGATGCGTGTGGTGTAAGGTTATCGCAGGGGTTTGAATTCCTCTCGTGATCTATACAGATTTTCAGTGCTTGTTTATCAAAAAGAAAGTTATTTGTTCAACAATGGATGTTGTACAAAGTATTTACTTTCTCTTCCAAAACACACAGAACTGGGTGCATTGTTCCCTTCTTGGTGGCACCACAGCAGCTCTCCTCAGTCAGAGGCTCCGGAATAAAAACAAACAGGTCATGCGGAGCACCTCTCATCCGATAGGAATTAGGAAGAACATTTAAACCCGAGCTGAGGTTTCTTGCATTCAGCATGCCCTTCACTGCTACAGTTCTTGTGATATAAAGTAAAATATGGACACATCATTGGAAAAGCAAGCTTCTCCCTTACCTTCGTTCAGATGCCCTTATTTGCCTGAATATGTTTCATGGTTTTGAGCCAAAGCAAAATTTCATTTTGAATTTGTCATTAATAATCTGGGCATCTTCTCTCGCTTATATAAAGTCTTGTGAAAGGTCCTAGGATGGCAGCTGGAGACTGAAGTCTGTGTAGGTACAGGGCAGGCAGCAGCAGTGCACCTTGGGCAGCATTGGTTTGCCTGTTGGCCTCCAGTTGGACCTGTGGGATTGCTTTTAGAAAGTAGTTCTAGGAGCTACACCCAATGTCCAGCCTTAATATTTGGCCTCCATGGGGGAAAAAAAAAAAAGGCACTAAGGAAGTAAAGAAAGTGATGTACATAAACCTCTAGATAAAGCTCATATAACAGAATAATTGGAAAAGGGAACACCCAGTATATGTATCTGCAGAGCCAGCTAATAACGCCCCTTGGGAAATTAAGAAATGTAAGTTAATCGTAATTATTTTGGAAACATCACAGAGAAATGGGGGTAATAGAGAATTAATAGGTAAGAGCAGCTACTCTGGTGGCAGTGAACATTTAGTTCTTAAGTATAATTTCTGTTCCTGGGAAGAAAATAAAACCAGGAAGATATCCCAGGGATAACAGAACTTTTGCAGGAAGCAACATGGTTTTATAAATACAAACCAGCATGTGTGAAATTTGGGCATGACATATGTCAGTTCTTCATGTAGACGATGCCTGATGGCTGTTGGTGCCCTTTCTCCTCACTGGGCTAGTGGCAGGCATCTTCAGGAGTCCCAGGGTTCTGAAGTGCCATGGTCCTCCCTGTTAAAAAAAAAAAAAAAAAAAAAAAAAATTACTTGCTTTAGCATGTGGTTGTTTTTAATACTTGGCAGAGCACTAATTCTGAAAAATGCTAAACTGTGTTCACAAACATTTGAGATTGCTTCTTGGTCTGGGACCAAAAACTTGCCAATGGCCTTTAAGACTGTGTGGAGACATTGCGTCTGGAGGAGTCACACAGGCTTTTCCCTTCATCGTTGGTGAGCCTGAAGCTGAAATAGCACCAGAAACGTCTGGACACATTATGGAAAATTTGCCAAAAATGTTGAAGATGGTTGGAGGGATTCTGAAGAGCGTTCAATGGATCCAAACAGGTTAACCAGACAACTAGCAAGGGAGAAAGCTGTTTAAAAATGTAAGTAGGGTGTAAACACCAGGAAAATATAGGAAATTTTCACATGATGGGAAGATAATATAACCAGTAATAATGGAATAATAATATTTTAATAGACACTGGTTTGTAAGCATAACATCCCCTCCCCCACAACTAGAGTATATTAAACTATCTGAAGTATAGAGAGGAGGTTCCGATTTTCCTCTGTGGCTTGTTTATTCCAGGACAGTTATCATCCTCCCTAAATTTTATTTAAAGTTCACAGCAGTCTATGCAGCTAGTGCAGTTTTAGGTTAAGCATATTTTATCCATAATTGCTATATTTGGTTCTCAAGTTATTATTGCAGTTCCTTGGGGTACATTTAAATCCACCTTATTGTAATAGATTATGGAATATAGTGGCTAATGTGTCTAATGTAAAATAAATGACTATAATGATTTATGATCCAGCACTTCAGTTTTATTGAACATAAGGATCATTGTACTAAAATGGATGGTGTATTGCTGGTTTAGCATAAAATACTGAATAACATATTCAAGGAAATGAATGGATTGGCCAGTTCATAATATTCTGCCCCTTCAGCTGAGAGGTCTTTAATAAGCAAGAGTGTCATTACACTTGAAAATGTATGTGTAGGTAATCCGTTATCTAGAACAATGACAGTGATCGGGTGAAGCTCTTGTTAAAGGAGGGCCTTCCTTGCAGGGAAATACAGAGCACTTCCCTGCCTGCGGGAGGCTCTGCGTGTGTGTGTATGTGTTTCTGGTTTTGTTGCAGCAGCTAAAGCAGTATTTTGTGTCATCGGATTTAAAAGTATCCATGTATTTGAGGATAGTTTTGGGGTGGGGATTATAGGGTGGTTTTGAAGGTGGAAAGCAATGTCATTAGGCTGTGGTTTGCACAGGCTCATACTGAAGTGCATCTTTCCTGGTCCTTATTACTGCATGTACCTGTAAGGTGCATTTTTCAGCGCTTCATTTTTATCTCATTTGAAGGCCAATATAAATTACACCTCTGCGTGCACCTTGCTTCTGTTTACATCCAGGTTTAGTAGTGTCATCTCCTACTAAATGTCAAGAGGATTGATGAATGTCGTAAGGGGCGATACCATTGGGAGTATTACTGTGAGCGGGTGTTCAGCTTGCCTTGGTGTCACCAGCAAGGCTTGCTTTTGGACAGTCACAGCCAGCAGTGTCCTGACTTAAACCCTTGACTTCCTGGGGTTTAGCTTCAGCTCTTTAACTCTTTGACCTTGAAAAGGAAGAAGGTTTCGTTAGTCAAGAGGGGAAATTAATAGGAGTCGTAACGTGGACAGAATACTTGACATTTTATCTGATTAAAGCACATCTCTAAAAACAAGGAAACAAAGCTAAAAATAAAAAAAAAAAAAACCCACAAAGAACAGAAATGTTGTTTCAAAATACATATTCAAAGGAAACTGTTAAATGAATGTAGATGATTGTATATCTAAGTATTTTCACAAAGATTACAACACATTTCCAACAACAATCAAATTAGGACAGCAGGTTATAAAAGACTATCTTCCAGCGGTTTGGTTATAATAATTTGTAGTAAAAATCACATTTTTTTATGTGTTGGAGAGAGGAAAAAATAATACAGTTTGGGGATGTTATCCTAGAATAACTCCACACCCGTGTTCTTCATAGTGCTTGGATAAAGCTGAAAGACAGAAACTATTAAAAAGGCATATTTGCATTCATTATACCCATGGTAAAAGTGAATGAAGGACTCCTCTTGATATATTTACAGGTTAAAGTATTAAAATAAACATGATCAAAGTACAGCAGTTCTGTCATAGCACTTGCAGACAAATCATCTCCCCATTTAAACAAGTTCTCACCAGCATTTTGAGTGGGAAGGAGCTTGATGCTATTTTGCCATCTATTACTAGCTTCTCCTGTCAGTGAGCACATCCCTTGGCAGACATGCAGGGAGACTTTTAAAACAAGTCAAAATTATTTTGGCAAAAACTGAAACACCTACAGTTGCAAAAACATGTATTCAAAATTTTTATGTATCCAAAAAAGCTCAGTCTGGCTTTGACATGTTATTGGATACTGTTTTATAGCCAAGCTATTTCAAGTTTCTCATTCCTTACATCTCAGTCATTTTTATAAGTAGATCACTCATACCAGCACCCTCAGAAAATCCTAAACCAGCTGTGGTTGTGTTTCCAATGGAAGCACAAATGGTATGGATAGCTGCGGTGGACTGCTCTCCTGCTTTGGTGCAGGAGGGTTTGAAGGACCTGGCTCCCTCTAAGTCTTTTGGGCTTTTAATTATTCTCATGGTTTTAGGTGGTAACAAAGTTAGAACTGATGCTGCATTTACTGAAGCCTGCCATCGAAGTTCCCTTGCTGTCTTAAACTTACAGATTGCAAGATGTATGTTTTGAATGAGAAAAGCAGTTGGAGAGCACGTTGACTCCAAGCTTAAGGTCTTCTCAGTATCAGGGTTATGTGATAACGTGTGGAGCTCTGTTTTAGTGGCCTAGGTAGGCTTGAGTAGAGGTACCTAACGGCTCTTAAGACTAAGCGTATTGGAGTATCATCCCACTGCCTGCTCGTGCGTAGTTGTATCGCGGCTCAGACCCCAACGAGGTGACGAGGCACCCCGCTCGCCGGCCTCGCAGTCTGTTGCAGCTGCTGTTGCCGTGCGGTGACGTCCACAACGTGATGTCTGAGGCCACGTCAGCTGGATGCAGGATGCTGCCCAGGGCTGCTGCCAGGCTGGCTGTGCCCCTGCTTGTTCCTGGGAGGAGGCTTGTGAGCACGAGCAAGGCGGTGCAGGACGTGGCTAACTGTAGGGAAAGTGGGGCGCGACCGCAAGCCCTGGCTCATCCCCGTTTTCCTCTGTGTTTGAGCACAGGCCCATCCCGTGGTGAGAGCGCAGATGTGCTTTATCATGTACCCCCCCGCGCAACCCTGTGGCACCTTGCCTATCGCCAGAACCCATCGTAGAGAGGAATAGCTCAGGCTCCAAAGCTGAATTATGACTCTCCCTGTTCCTGAAAGCCCTTTGAGTCTTTCTTCTGCCTTGGACATCTGTTTTTCACATCACGGTTACTTCAGCCTCTAAGCTTCCACAAGAATTTTAAATAAAATATCACTACTAACCAGCTCCGCCAGGGAAAGCAGTGGCTTTACTCACAAATGGGCACATTGTTGAGGCCAGAGAAAAAAGGGTTTCTTTCATTCACAGTGGGTTACATCACTGAGCGCCAGCCAAACGACAGAGAATAGCGAGAGCTGTTCTAGGAACAAGCTTATGCACTGCAAATGCAGGAAACGTCATTGCTAATGGTGCGCATCTGATGTATATTCAGGGCTTGGCCATAACATTTCAGGAGTAGGAGATGGGCCAAGTGATTTCCTGGGAGCTGTGGGCATCGCACTGCAGGAAGGTGGGGGTGGACCTCAGGCTTGGCATGCATGTCTTTGTGGGTTGAAAATAGCTTTTCCCACACCTCTGCAAAGGTATGTGCGGGTATCTGGATTTACCTCACATGGTTTTAGACATGTCTAAAAGTTATATGCTGACTTGTTACTGCAGGCCCCCTTTACAGGCAGTGAAGAAGCACATTCAGGGTGCTTGACCTGATCCACCTTAGGTTCCTGTCTAGGCAAGATGATACCGAGGTACCCTTACAAATACCTACTTAATGTAAAAAAGAGCTCTGATTGACTAGCTCAGAACTAGGAATCTAACTTCTAGATGCTCAGGTTAGGCCAGATAACTTCTCTCCTTTTAGCTCTCTTTATGCTTATTTGCATGTATCTTTCAAATCTTGGTAAATGCATGCAGGATAAATTCAAAAGGTCTGCACATATTTATGATTTTAAAATCGTAATGAGAATCCTGCCATAGGAAAATTGTGTTAAATCCCTGCTTAGTGAAGGCCGGTGACAGCCTAAGCATGCATATATAGGTAGATAGATAGATAGTTACATATATATATGTATATGCATGTCTATCTACCTATAAAAAAATACCATGTCTTTACATCCTTGTAACAAAATTTTCTGGTTAGCATGATTTGTTTAATGTATTCTACATCTATTCTTCTGGATAAGTATACTGAAAAAAATATACATAAACAAATAAAGTAGGCATTTTCTTTTCTGACGCAAGAGAAATTTTAGGGCCCCAAGGTTTGTGAAAGGGTGAGGAACATCCTTCTGTATCCGAAGGTGGATATAGTACTTAGATTTAGAATTTCTCATAACAGAAAGACTTTTATATCACATGGAATCAACATAAAATAATTAAAATAAATCTAGTGTCTTATTGTTTGCATTACATATAATATAATTTCTTTAAGAAATGATGGATCCTTGTGAAACAGGGGTGTGTACAGCCAGACTTTCTGAAATTGAGCAAGATTTATCCACAGATTCCCATGGTGTTTTCCAGAAACTTTCTGTTACAAAACATGCATTTGACTGCCTGCGATGATATAGAATATTCCAGCCAAGTGCTCAGTTTTTCTTAACATACTTGCGTGGTTTATGTGGGCATGTGCAATGATAGGTGTGAGTTACACGCTCTTTACTATTTAAAACTACATATATATACATGTGCACGCCTATCTGTATATGCACAACATATATAAATGTGAAGATTATTTTCTTATTTTCAGGTTGGTTTTGTTCCTCTCGACATGTAGAAACCATCTTTCTTTGCGAAATGGAGAAGCGTCACTGAGTAGCTGTGGGGATGCTGAGCCGGCACGGCGCTGCCTGCGTTGCGGGCGTGCGGAGCAGTGCGGTTGCGGATCGGGTGCAGCGGGGCTCCTGGTGCCGGTCAGGTCTGAACACAGCCCAGGGACCGTCCTGTCTTGGCATCTCTGTGCACACGCTTAGGTTTTCCATTTGTGCCCCTTTCCCGGTGCACCTATAGCTCAGTTGCTGATGTCTTCCAGAGTCCTACTGAAGACTTTATTAAAGTTTATTTGTAAAAAAAAAAAAAAAAAAGTCTGGAGTGCAGTGCCCCTTGGATACCTTGTGGTTTTTCTTTTCTGGCTGCAGCTGGTGCCACAGGTACGTGGGCTGCTGCGGAAGGCTGCCCTGGCCTCCCTTCTCCCCCAGCACTGGCCACGCGCTGCCAAGAACTACCTTCCCTCTCTGATTTCTATGGAAGGGGGTAATGCCTGTCCCAGTACCTTGTCCCAGTAGTGCTCTGGCTCCAGCGCCCGTCGGCCACGGAGGGACAGACTGGCAGGGAGCCACAGAGCCACGCTGCTGACCCAAGCTCAGCTTGCCAAAGTCAGACCCCTCCCTGCCTTCTGCTATCAATAGAGGCCCTTGCTGATACTGTAATTAGTTAAGTGACAACTTCATAATATCAACAAGATGTTGTAAGTTACACACAGCAATTTCTCACATCCTCCCACTAGGCGTTTGCTATGCTTTTCATCTTTGCATTTGCAGAGGTTTCCTCTCAGACCAATGCCTTTCCCACCACGTTCGGACGAGGCAAGTAAAACCGGCGTAACGTGGCACGCGTAGCTAAAAATCCCTCGCAGATTCACAGCGCAAACGAGAGCTTCATCACTCTTTATTACTTCCCTTTTCTATGTGGCCGTATGTGAGGATGGTGGGTTGTTCACCTTGGTTTAGGAAAGCAAAACCGGGCTGGGTCTTTTCCAGGCTGTGGAGCCCAGTGTGTAGATGGAGTTAAACAGTTTCACATTCCTGAAGAGAACAGGAATGTTTTCACAGTGCAATCTGCTCTGTGTGAATTACAGGAGTTTATTTTTTCAGGATGAACTTCTTGGACAGTTTTTTTTTGTTTGCTTGTTTTTTGAAGAGGAGATGATATACCATGAAAATATCTACTGTAGTAACTAACGGTGTTGTTATTAAAGCTTGATTGGGAAAATTCAGGTGAAAACGTCTATCAGCTATTGAGGGGGGGCGGTAACAAACATCTTGCGGTATTTTCTCCTTCTTCTTTCTGTGCGTAGGGTTATCAAGGGTAAGCCCACATGGTTCTGCCATGTGCCAGTTGCTGTCAGGCATTTGCCGTAGGTATTTCCTGGTGAATACGGAGCAGAGGAGCAGGGGGAGCGATGATGGTGTGTGGGGCGAGCAGCTGCGCAGCAGTTGAGGGAGCGTGCTGCTTTTTCCTTCAGGGGTTGCAAGGCATATTTTACCGTTGTGTCCTGCAACTAGCAGTCCGGAATAATTCTGCCCTTGGTTAATCATTTTTCCCTGTCTTGGTGTTGCTTTTGGAGTCTCATGAACGTGTGTGTGTATATTGGGGACAAGACCTATTGAGACTGCCCGCCAGGAGAGGAGCGCAGGGCACGTCTCTGACCAAACGCTGCTGTTACGAGGGCTCTGCCAGTGAAGAGACTCTGTGTTGTCACTGAGGTTCCTGAAATGCTTTTTCCAAACAAGGTTTATTTGGGATTTAAAAATAAGACAAAAAGCACTACGTGAAGCCAAATATTAATTTTGTTGTTTTTCTGGCAATGAGGCCAAGGAAACGGAGCGAATTGTACTATTCCATCATGCAACATTAGCTGCGTGTCACGTGGCTGAACACGGAGGGGCCTTTTATTATCTTTTCATTTGGGCTGTATGGGTAGGATTGAGTTTTGCCCTGAGATGAGTTCTCCAGGCTCCCTGTGGGTCCCAGTGGGAGGTTCGTGTGCTCGTCCATGGGCAGAAATCACTTACAGCTCCTGGGCTTCAACACACGGACGTGCTCCTGGGAGGTCCCCCTGGTTGCTGTGCATCACTCAAGCTGCAGGGACTGGCGCTATCTGGCAGCACCTTTTGCAGTCATTACATCGGAGGAGTAATCAGCCTCATCTGTACCACCAGGTACACACAGATAGATGCTACAGAGCAGCTGATACGGGGTGACCTTTTTCTCCCAGGGAAATGGTTCATGTAGTTGTGTTGAGGTACCACTTGGGTCGGCACGTGCTCAGAGAGGGCTTTAATTTGATGCGTGCCACTGATGTCAGGGGATAGGTGGTCCCTCGGAAAGACCTCAGGTCCCTCGGTGAAAGAAGCTGGAAATACCTTAGTAGCACCAGCTCCAGTTCAGGTGGCTTGGATCACCCACAGGTTTCTCCTTTTGGACAGGATTGCTGGACAAGTGGGAGATGAGAAGGGTAGGACGGGGCAAAGAAACGGCAGGAATATGTATGAGCCAGGGACTACTCTGAGCTTGTGTAAGAAATGGTATGCCATCCTCTGCCAGGGATGGCACAGATGACGACAGCTCTGGGCCGTGGAGCCAATTTCCAAGCTCATCTAGGCAAGACAGGCACTTTGTAGATGTTTCATCTCCTTTTCTGCTCAGGGATAAGCATAGGAGAGTTGCCTTGACCTTCTCCTGAAATAAGTAAACTCTTTGAAGGAAATAAGCTTAAATAAACTTAAAAAGGAATGCAGGAAGTCTTTCTTCAGGGATTTGTGTATCACGTGTAGTGTTATCCCATGTATTTCACTGCTGTTCTGCAGCTAAGGGCTTTCTGTGATGTTTCTTTAACCAGACCAACATACTGCTTACACTGACAGAAAAAGTGAGTTATATTTGGTATGATCATCTCTTCCACATTAAACTTAATATGGATTTCAAGGCAATGGCAGAAAAAGTGGAGCTGTGAGCTATACCCTCAGTCTTTTTTTTTTATTTTATTTTGTACATCCTGGTAGTGACATGAACTGTTCTAGATATGCAAAAATAAAATTAATGACTTGCACAGGATGTGTGAGACAATCTTTGATGTACAGAGGCATCATAATATGAACATTTGATTTGCTGTATTATACAGTAAAACACACTGTCTTAATCAGAAACCTGAATCAAAAAGTTCATGGTGAATATTAGCTTGTATTCCAGAATAGCAGATGCTTTACATTTTGCCATAGAAGCAGATGGTTCATAGAAGCAAACTGATATATATATACACACACACACTCTGTATCTTCACTGGGTTAGGTTATTTTCTATGGACAACTTGGTAGCAGACTTTTATAAATGCATGATCTAGAGCTAGTAATTTATTATTTTTTTTTTAAATAAAAATGACAAGTTAGGAGTGCTCAGCACTTCCCACACATTAAAACTAGAACAATTGAAATTTTATGTGGTACAGGGTTGGAAGTGTGTTGTGCACTAGGAGAATGAGGGTCAACTAGAAGCAGACACAGAGAGGAGAGACTGAAAGAGCCTGGCGTGTTTAGTCTAGCAAAGCTCAGGCTGAGCAGTGATACAGTGTGTGCTAAGAGCACTGGAGCAGGAGGCTGCTGGAGGTGAAAGGAATTAGTTAAACCTAGAGGACAGTGTTTGCACAGGAGCAACTGGGAATGTACAAGTCACAAAACAAATGCAATTTGTAGAGGAAAGGAAGGGAAGCTTTCCTGGCCAGCAGAGGAGGGAGGTTCCAGAACAGCCTCCCAAAATCAGTTGCAGGGACATAATGTGTTGTCTTTTGTGTTTTGTGAACAGGCCTTAATAAGATGATTTTCTTGCAAAGATGTGATTGGAGTCTATAGTCTGGCATGTCCTCTATTATCCTGCAAATCCATGCATCAATTGCAGATTCATTGGATTACGGCATGCACAGAGGTGTAGGTTATCTTTTCTTAAGACTTAAAAGTTCAGGGAAAGGAGCCAAGTCATAGGCTTGTGCTATTTTTGAGAAATATGCTGGTCATTCCTCCGCAAGTAGTTTTAGCCTTTTGGGAGGAGGAGATGCAGACAGGGTGGGGAGGGGAATGCCCTCTGCTCATTGCCAATACCAAAGCAGCCTAAGGTAAGGGCATTTGCGTGTTGTCTGCATGTTTGTATGCCAGTGACGGGCATTTCCTATTGCTATCACATTTCTGCTGAGAGATTCTGTCCCTTCATGGCTTTCGAATGGTTTTTTTTCCACCGTTGGGTTGCACATAGTGCAGAACCGCTCATAAAGCTGGTGAGAGTGAACGATGCTCCTAACCATTTGTGTGGCACAAGCGCTGTTCACGAAGGTGTGCCTGGTCCATCGCAGCACACCTGCGTTTCCCAGTGATGTGTGGGCACACCCCGGCGTGCTTGTTAGTATCCTCCTCTTCATGTCTCTGTGTGATTTTTCTGAACTGGACTAAACTGAACAGCCTGAATTATGGTACCCATTACCTAAAGGTTAATGTTAGTGCTGTGATGACAGAAGTATTTGGTACCACAGGCGATTCAGGGAGAGAGAAAAAGACCACTTGGGCCTTATTAAATCACTCGTGGACCTGGTGTTAGCATGTCTCACCAAGAGCCCCGCTGTGTATTGCCGTGTTCCCAGGGCTGTAGGTAGGAGAAAGCACCATAAAGTACCGTTCAAATGGTCTGACTCAAACTGCAAATGCAGGGATGCATGGAAAATAAAAGAAGCATTTTGACAGATGTCATAGCATCAGAGATTCTCAGTTTTTAAGGAATAAAAGTCTTACTTTACAAAATAAAAAGTATGCCCAATAATATTGGTTATGGAACCAGGCCACTCATGCACATAGAAATACGGTCTTTGTTTTTACTAAAGAAGCCATTAAGGATCCTTTTGTGTTGCGCTGTGGTGTAATGTTCAAGCTGTGCAGTAAATCCCACTTTTGGTCCATGTTTCTGTCAGCAGAAAGCACTGCAGGGCATTTGGCTTCACCACCGTGGGCTGAGAAGTGTCTCTGTTGCCTTGACCAGAAGAACAAAGCTGGGTTTTTAGAGGGAACTGGAACTACTTCTTTCAGACATAGGGTGGACACCTAGAGATGGGCTACAGAGAGCAGAAAGGAAGGAGGTGTGAAATCCTGTAGAATGAAGGGGGTGCAATGTGCCAGGTACCACTGCGCTTGCTGTGCCGTGTTTTACTGTGGGGACGTGTTTACTATGTGTGTGATGGGAATATGGGAATTAGGGGATGTTGTGATGTATTGATTTCTGTTGTGAATGCCACAAATACTGGATAAAAGATTTAGACCATGGCATTCCTTCCCAACTGTTTCCTGTGTTCTAGGTATTTGTATAATTTCCTAAAAGGTAGGGGTAATAAATAGCTTTTTAAATGCACAATAACACTGAAGCAATCTGAATGACACAAAAGTAATAAGCAAAGACCTGTAGGGGTAAAACACTAATGGTATTTGTTCTCAGCCATATCTGTGCAGAGTGTATGGCAATTTTCAAACCAGGCAGACAGCTACCAACATTTTTCTTCAAAAGGGCAGAATTTGACTTTTACCCTTTACGAGGGCATTGAGTCGCCTGTCTGAGGAATCTTCATTTTGCCTGCAATCAGAAGGGGCACTGTGTGGACTAATGTTGATGTCATTTCTCGGCTGAAGCTTGTTCTGTCTAAAATATCAGAGCCCGGACATCTTTGTAGCAGCAGAGCAAGTGAAAATACCTAGTTCCGTTTATAACCTCTCAACTCTGTTCACACTTTGGATGCCAGTTTTTACAAATAATCTCTAGGTACTACAAGAAAAACATACTCTGTAAAGGTCAAACCCTGAACGAAGCATGTTTGGCATCATATGCATGATTCCATACATTTATATATATGGTGACACAATTTTAACCTTGGCCAAAGATAGTAAAGCACTGTCAGAGTCAGTACTTGCACAACGATTGCCTTTGACGTGGTATTTCCTAGATCATTTCAACCTATGGGAGCTGCTAATTATCTGTGGACAACCAGAAAGGTAATACCTGTAATTTGCTTATCATCCTGGGCTGCCTAGTCACAGTTGCAGGGGGGTTAGTATGGGATGCCAGTATTGTGTAACGTGGGTAAACTCTACAGTGACAAATGTCTTAGAGCCATTTTCAAGGTGACATTTTGATCAGGGAGCTTGTGCCAAGTGTTTTCTATTAAGCATTTCATTTCACTGCATGGTTAATCAGCAAAAGATTCTTCCAAAAATCCATTATGTCATATGTCATATGTAATATGTCAGGACCGTTTCTTCTTGCTTAAAATAAAGGAGGGGCCATGAACGCTTGAAAAATAACAAATCTTATTTCTGCTTAAAAGTGCTTAAAAGTAAAAAAAAAAAAAACATAAACACAACAAACCAAACATATAGCTTTGCTTTTGACCTTGTTTAAAAGCTATCTAGAGGAGAAACAAAAAATATAAAGGCTTACACAGCTTGACATGTTATTCATTATGCAAATACTTTCAAAAGCAATGCTAGACTGTGTAGTATTATGATACTCGATAACATCAGTATTAACTATGTGTGTCTTTTGAAGCTGTAATAAGACTGGGTCATTTTATATGACTGCAAAGACCTTTTGCAATATAGATCAAATCCCCAGCATGTTTTCCTTTCTCAGCAAACCATTTTCTACATCTAGAAGGCTCAAGTACTAAGACGACCTGCAAGCTTGTATCAGAATTGATTTTTCTTTTCCCTTTCTGTAAATGAAAAATGAGTTTTATGTATGCTTACCAAAAATATACTTTTCTTTTAAGTCAGTGTCAGTATAGATTCGGTTTGAAATGTGCTTGAGACTTGTTCTTGACTAGTTGATTCTGACAGGGCTACACATGCATCTTGTTTACTTAAGCAGGAGGTAGGCTGAAACTTTGGTTTCCTCTTACTGACCATCGCAGTAAGATGTCTAACTGGTTTCCAACTTGCTAGCTTTTAGCTCAGGCTAAACTCCTTTGAAATCTTCAAGAACTGTACAGTCCATAGATTCATTTACAATTCTCTCTTCTTCTGGTTTGAATGCCATTAACCATTGAAGTAACAAACAGCTGAACAGACTGGAAACGCGCTTGTGTGAAATGCAGACACAAAATACCTTTAAGCCTCTCCCATCCTGCTGTGTGGTAATTGCCCTGGAGGGGAAAAGGACCTTTTCTGTCTTCTGCCTTGGGAAATCCCACATACCAAGTAGATACGCTGCAGTTTTCGGAGACTCTCAATTCGTGGTACCAAAATGGGAATAATTTGATAATGTCTTTTGTGCCCAAAGAAAAGAAATAGGCACTTGGCTTCTGAAACAACTTTACCGCAAAAGTTAGCACAGAGGATCAATCTAATATCCCCTTTGACTTTGATATCAGTGTTGTTAGAAGAACCAAAGCCAACATCACCTCCAATGTCAAAGGCAGTGCCAGCACTTCAGGGCAGCAAAGTTGAACACAAAAGAGGTGTATTCTCAGTTTCAAGGCAGAAGCTCAGAAGGACTGTCACAGTCTTCCCGTAAAGGCTCTGGTGAGGCTCAGGCAGTCATTAAGAAAGAAAACTGATAGCTTCCATGTGCAAATGACAAAGACCTGCAAATAGACTGTGACACACTCTGCTGGCTTAAACAGTATCGTTTCCTAAGACTGTTGACATTGATGCTGGCCTTGAGAGAAGAGACCTGGACAGAACTGGGTGATTCCCAACAGTAATCCAACTTCACTGCTGAAAGCACATTATGCTTTAAACCCATTGCTGGAAGTTGTCTGCTCTCATTCCTACTCTTCAAATCTCACCTTTTCCCCATTGTCTCATGGCAGTCTTTGCCTCTGAGATCTGTGAATGATGCAACCAAGAAACCCTGGAACTTCCACAGAGTGCAGTCTTGAGTGCCGAGATTGGTAAGGTTGACTAAGCAACACAGGAGCCACCCACACATAGTGGATGTCACTGTGGTCCCGCTTCCAGAGATGGAGACCTATATCCACATGCTGCAGGAAACTGGTGTCTGCCAGAACAAATTCCCCTGTCCATCTAGTTCTTCACTTGGACAGCTGAAAGCAGAAAATCAAGAATTATGTGAATCCTTTGTACAAAGGATAAGATCCTAAAGATTTCTTTTTATTGTCTTTGAACTGAGAATTATTTTCTGCACGAGAACCATCAGTGAATGATTTGAAACGGTTTTACAATCTCCTCCTGTGCTGCGTGAACTCCGTGAGACACTGATTGTGTAGGAACTACTGCAGAGTTCCTTAATTTCTTGTGTAGGATGGGGTTTACCTTGACATCAAAGAAATGAGCGCTATGGAAGATCATCATGCTCACTCCATCCGTTTACGTTATATCCAGCCCTTTTCGTCAGCCCTTGTCAGATATTTCTTTCAGCAGAGGCTTTGACAGTCAGACCTCACTTTTTAGCTGCTTCAGAAATACAAGGAAAAAACTGCTGCTTCTCGGAGTTTCTTCATGCTGAAGAAACACCCCAGTTTGAAGAGGCCTAACTCGTGCATGGGATCTCTCTTTTATGGGGTGGAAATGCTTTCCTGCAGCATCCCACCTCCCTCTGAAACCACTGGCTGTACTATTCCCTGGAAATATTCTGTAATACAGTGACGATGTCTTTGCTTTCTGGGGACATATACCATGTCGAACAGTATCCTCAGCTAGAAATTTAGTCAGCTTTTGCTCCCATTTCTTTGCCATTGGAGAGGACAGCATTGCTGTCTTAGGGTATCCAGTAATGGAGAATAAAGGCCAGGGGTAGAAGCCTCAGGGGCTCATTGGTCTGGGAGCTTTGGAAAAGTAGAAACAGGTAAAAAGCTTCAGAAACCCATTTTAAAAGTACGTAACTTATTCTTTCTTTATCAGTAGGAAAAAGCAGGCTGACCAGACGTATTTATGCAGGTTATATTGTCCTGACTCTGGCTTTGAGCCAGGAGGATCATGGGCAAAGCTGCGCCGTGGCAGAGAGAGGTATCTAGCGAAAGGACTGCTCTTAGCCTGAAAATCCTTGTTGCAGTTGTGCTTATTTGAGAGGCTTTGTAGACAGTCTGGGTCAAGCTGGTTTGAAGTATTTCAGAGGACAAGCTGCAAGAACCCAGATTAAGGTTGCAGCTGCTATAAGGGACCTTATACAAACCCTAGAGATTCATAGAAACAGTGTCCAGAAATTCATTGTAGAAAAAATAAAATATAAAAGTTTATCAGTTAAATGTCAAATGAAAAAGGGTAGGAGGACAATGGCCAGGAGGGGACAAAACCCAGTGGTACTTTTTTTTTTTTCTCCCCCCTCCCCCTTGTGACTAACAATTTTTCACCTACCAACAAAAATGCCTACAGCACATATCCTCTTGTTTTGCAGATGACCCAAAGGATGTGTTTGTACTCTAACCATTTGCTTCCTCCTTATAAATCAGGGCACATTTATGTTTTCATGCTTTGATAAAGCCATTACTGTAAATTTTTTGCAAATATCCTTGCTGAGGTACCTTAATTGATGCAGGTGATAATACTGTCTGAGCCTGGCAGGGTGAATCAGAAATCTTACTGCCATCTGCAAAAGTAAGTAGCAATTCACCTTCCTCCCTACTGGGCAGTAAGTAGGAAAACATACACTCGCATTCACCAAAATGTTCTTTCCTTAATATCCTTGTCTCTGGTCTCAAGGATAAGATTTGTTTGCTTCCAAATCTGTTCCTGCGCTACTCATAAAAACACTGTCAGAGCAGTATTTGTATGATACATTTGACAGGAACAAGTATTGGGCATACTTGATCCATCAAATCTGTGCAAGAGGCTGACTTGGGAAGTGCTCTGCCCTCAAAAGCCCTGATCGCTGTAGGGGATGCCAGAAAAACGTTGGCAGTATAGGCAGTTGTGTTTGAAGTTTAGGATGCCATTTCTCTAAGAAGAATGAGGGACAGGTTTCTTTAAGAAGGGAAAGTGAGTAATTGCTGAGAAGGTAAAATAAAAGAAAACGGGGAATTAAGGAGCTGCTCTGGGTTTATGATGATGGATTATTACTGCTTTTTCTGGCTATGAACAAGACTGTTTTCCTGAGTGTGGGGGAGAGTGGGGAGTGAGCATTTGGATAGGGCAGTAAGATCACTTGATAGTAGAGAAGAGATTCTCGGCTAGCTTTGCCAGACAAGGATGAAATAAGGAGGATGACTGGGTACAAATCTCTTTTTACTAGATCAGATGTCAGTAAACTAATATTTTTGTATTTGTAAGTCAACATAAAAGCGCAAGGACATTTACTTGTATTGACCAATGCTTCTTGCAAAATAGTAGGGGGGGGAGCATGAGTGTGCCATCAGGACAAGACTCTTGGTGTGAAGAGCGCAGATGGATCTGTCAGTGCTAATGCCCTTCCTTAGGGGAAAATATGATGTGCTCATTAAGTTATTGCTGTCTATATTTCTTAATTACTGTGTACTCATTACATAGGCTGTTATTACTCACCATTTATACAAAATACTTTTGAAACAGTGTCAATCTTTCAGACATTTAAATTTTAAATTCAGTAAACTAGTTTTGATTTCTTTTAATAGTGCTATGTACCAGGCTTTAAATGGTACTCAGATTGTTGAAAACATATTTTTTTATGATTCATGTGACCTTTTTTTTAATTCCATCGTGGCTTTTTCTTTCTCTTGGAAAACTAATGCTGACATTACTCTTGTTGTTAGCAATTGTTGGTTCTTTCCCACACGTCTGGAAGTGATTTTGTTCTCTGTGTTTTTAATGGAGCTGAAGTGAATGTGGCTCTTTGTTTAGCTTTCTTTTTATGCCACAATATCATTACGTGTCTGAAAAATGTAAAGCTTCTGTGGCACTTCACAAACATTAACTCACTGACCATGCCCCGCTTTGCAGTAATTTTAGTGTTGGGTTTTGCCTTCACCTGGTGCTTAACTCAGGCTTGGTCCAGCTGTGTTTCGGGACCTCTTGGTATCTGATAGAACCGTGTGGCCTGTGTGCTGGTTTTGGCTGCATGCACCTGCATAACCAGCATCCTCGCTAACATCATCACCCACGATTTTGGTGTCTGATCTGTACCTGTTGCTCTCCCAGTGCTGCTTTCCCAATACCTTCATCTCAGTGAGCAACACTCAGAGGGCCTCTATTCCCACCCTCTGCCTCCCCACGCTTCCACCCCGCAACGTACCTCTTGGATGACACAGTTTCTAAAAATCACATTTAAAAATAGCGCTGTGTTAACAAATACGTTTTATTAGGGGAAACACATTCAACCATGTGGAATTTAAAGCCTCGGTGCTTGCCAAACAACTGTTTTGCACTCATCTCCTTGGCACCAAAATGCTAAAATGAAGGCTGCCTTTTGCAGGTTGCTAGATGGCGTGCTGGGAAGGGGTCTGGCATTACTGGTCAGGTAGCATTTGCTGTAGCAGTTGTGGACCTTTCTCAGTGAACAAGCTGCTGTGTCTCTTCCCATGTCATCCTTCTCTTCTATCTCTTCTTCTAATGTGCTTTCCACTGTCCCCCCACTTCCCTATGCTTCTCCACTTCTTGGTCCCTTACCCATTCAAGCCTTTCTGTTGCTTGATCTTTCCTATGGCACTCCCTTCGATTACCTTATTCTCTTTTTCCAGGACCTCTGTGTTCCAGTGACAGCTCCACTGCTACTGGTCATTGGGTCTACCTGCCTTATGTCCGTATAGCCGCACAGTTGCCTTTGCAGCAGTTCTTGGCTGCGTTTGGCAAGTGCCAGAAAAATAACCCTTCTATGTCTGTAGTAACAGCTGGAAGTACGGAGGACAAGTGGTGTCTTTAATGCTTAAGTTCTTCCTGGTCCTGTTGGGGCTGCAACTGCGTGAGAGCTTCTGATATAAATGGTTGTCTCCCTAAAATAACCCCCCTTTTGAAACCTTGCTGGTGGTTATCCCAAGGGCTGTGGTCATGTAAGACCTATCACAGGATGGCTGTTGGTCTCTGAGGGCACTCTGCTGCACTTCCAGCCTCAGCTGTTCTGGGCAGCTCCTCTGGGGTGCTGAAGAGGACATGGTGTCTTCTCCATTGGCTGGAGATAACTATATTTCTTCTGCCATCTCCTTTTCCCTGCTCGTCCTTTTCTCCAACTGTTCTCCTGAGCTTTTATCAACTGCAGAAAAATTCATTGCATTTTCTTAATCAATTCATTTGCCTGTGGCTGACTGAGTGACAGGTAGTCTACATTCTTGCTCAGTCTGGTGTCAATACAGTTTATTGCTCATTCATTATACATTAGGGGTGGTGGTTTGGTTATGTTTGTTTATCTGACTTCTGACTGTTGAATTTAATTTGAATTAGAGATTATGGTTGAAAGTTAAATTTCTACTTCAGACCTGTTGCTTTGACCAGGTGATTCTTCTGGCTGTTTTTTTTTCTTCTCAAATCTTTTACCTACATTAATCTTCACCTTTTAGCATATTGTTTGAAGACTGTTCTGAGTCATTGCCTCTCCTTGCTATGCTGGCCTTTCTCCATGCTGCCAGGCCCAGCCATAGGAGGGTTCCCAGGGAGATCTCACTGACTCCAACCACCCCAGCCTGGCTGTACCCTACAGGTATTCAGTGCTCATGGCACAGCCATGACGATGCCCCTGGGAATGGTCAATGGTATCCATAAGGCCATGAGGAATGTTTTCTTTCTCTCCACAATCATAAACTGTCTGGGATTGTCCTGCTGCTCTGAAGCCTCGGACTCCACCACAGCCGCAGCATCCTTGCTGTGGTTGCCTGAGATTAATGTTTGCTCTCTGTTGTGCTTCATTTCTTCACTTTCTTCCATGTGTGTATATTCTAGAGTTTCCTTAATGGACCTTTTCCCCACAAACACTTGAGAAGACTGGCGGCTGAAGGGGTGTTTGGACTTTTTGAGTAATGTTGTTATGAGCTTGGCTATACCCTCCCATAGTAAAAACCGCTGTCCACTGCGTTTAAAGGCTTGGGGCTGCTGGGGAACATCTGATTTATTAATGGCCTCTTTTCAGCTTCCTCCTCATCTTAAGAAGATATAAGCAGGTAATTAGCTAGTTGCCAAGAAGATGGTGGAAATAAACTTTAAAATTCCTCCTTGTAAAATAATTTATTTAACAGTTTTATTCTGACATGTGTGTTTTATGCTTTAATCATCTGTCTGTGGCTGTGAAGCAGACCAGGTCTCTTCATCTTATGCTGTTAGATTTTAGAGCACTGATCTTACATGGTTTTGTTTTCTCTTTTGTTGCCACATGTGAGTGTTTATGTTGGCTTTCTGGTAGACACTTAATTGGATTGTAACTGATTTTACACTAAAGACTGATGTCCAGTTTTCTTTCGGTCCTATCTGGATTGCTCTGGTTTCTGGAAGGAATCGATATTCAGAAATGTATTGAACACTTTTGCTGCATCTTTTCTTCAGGGACATTACTTATATTTGATCATCGGTGCCAGTTGCCCAGGGTGATAGAGGCGCCCAGGTGCCTTGAGTTAATGGCTCTGTTCCTGTTATGGTTACTTTTTGAAACTGGAGTTTTGGTATCTGCAGGTATCTCCACCTGAATGTTGATAAAAAAGAAAAAGACTAGCAGCTATGGTCAGGGCTCTTCCAAACTCCTTCCATTCCCTTTCAGCCTTCCTGACAGTTTCCTTTGATGGTAATTCTATTTTTCCAGTTCCCAAAGCTTATAATCTCAAAGGCCTCTTTGAGTCCGAGCCTTCTTCAGAAGCTCATGTTAATCAGATTATTTGTGAAACAGCCTTAGTATCACCCCAGTAATCTTCATCGTTATTGAATGACCTATAACCTTTGTCAAGAACTTATGCTAGGTACACCACTCTCTCTAATTGTCATTTGTTACCTGCAGGCTCCCTTACTTCTGCTTCATACAAGCATTTTCCATTTGTATAGGTCTCATTTGTCTTTCAGATCATCAGAGTCTCTAAGCATCTTTCTCCTCTGCTGAAACAGACACAATAACGTTTGAAGAAAAAGATTCATGTCTGTAACTCATCACTTGCCACTTTTGTTCACTGTTAGAGCAAGACCATGAATTCACCAAAAAGAAAAATCTCTTCCTTTAAACCAGAGCCTGGAAAGGCCCTAGTTTGAGGTGCTGAAGGCTCATATTTACAATTACACCCCCCAGGGAAAGCCAGAGGGATTTACAGTAAATATAAGGGTTTACGTCCAGAACTGCTGACAAACCAGCCTCTTTTTGATAGATGGATTCATTATCACTTTCTAATTACAAGCAGATTTCCAGGTGTGTTCACTATGTTATAAATGAAACCTGTCCATTGTTATACTGTGGTGGCCTCTGGGTCAGCCATAAGGGATCTATAGCTCCTCTTCTGTCATTGGACCAAATTAATCACATGTATTTTTAACAGATAACCTTTGCAAAAGTGACTGATTAATCACTTGGTAATGCGGACTGCTATCAAGTTCATCATCTCCAAATAAAGGAAGGAACTCAGCAAGACTATAATATGTCAAATGCATCAGTCTCAGTGTGTTAAAATACTTTCAGGGCCAGATGCTACTCTTCTGAAAGAAAAGAAGTCTGCTACATCAAACATACATGTTTTTCTGCATCTGTGGGTCAGATTCTGTGCTCAGATGAAGGCTTTCTGGTTATGCAAGCTTGCTGTCAAATGGAGGCCCATGTGCATACATCTAAGGACGGAATTTTATCACTATGAAGCAATACAATTTCTACCAGATTCTGTCATTTGATTTATTTTTTTTTTCTAAGAACTGTGATTTTATTTTTTTAAGAGGGTACTGAAAGCTGTACACGTCAGTAAAAACATAGCCCATGTTTGTCTAATCCTGTACCCAAGGATAGATTTAAGTGTAATTTTCTATGTTCCAGTCAGTTCTTTTGAACATAAAACAGCCTGTCTTTTAATTTTGTATTGAGGAATATGCTTGACATCTTTCAAACTGAGATTAGGTTAGCAAAGGCATACCCTCGCCTATGCTGGAAAATGAAACAAGTTCCTAATTGTCAAAAGATTAATCCCTGGCAGTCATCCAGGGCAATATTTGCTGTAGCAACTTGGTATCCATCACAGTTACGGACCAAAGGTCTCGTCATATACGTATTCCTCGCAGCAGCGCCGTAGTAGGGCAGCGCAGCTTCGCTACCCTGGGCTGTTAGTCTCTGGGAAACTCTACCCATTCTTCAGCTGGTGCCCTCGTGGGGGTCGCAGGCTTTGATGACTGGGCTACTTCTAAAGATCGAAATATAAAGCTCAGTAATATTAAAA
>VZTL01045552.1:12263-36101 GCA_013400535.1 Scopus umbretta | reverse complement strand
TTGCTAGTGAAGTGCAGGCTGCTGTAACAGCCTTTTCATCTGTCAGCATTGCCAGTCCCGTCCCTTTTTTTGAGTACTGTGTTTTTCCCTTGGAAATTCAGGGGAGGAGCAGAAACAGAGACGAGCCTTGCTGTCCTGCAAAGCTAACAGAAGAGTAGGTCAGTGTTAAAAATACCTCATATAACTTCAAGCTAGCAGTCCTAAGCCTTGTTCTCTTAGCGTAGCTAAAAACCACACAAAACCACAAAATGCTGCCCCCATATCCCTCCTTGTAAACCACCTCTGTTGTGTTTCGAGTGATTACTTCAGTGTAGCTTTGGAAAATTCTTCCCAGGGAGTTTTATCTCCCTTATTCATCACAGAAATGACGATTCAGAAGACGGTCTCATTCGGTTCGGTATTCGTTGTCACCGATGCTATGTACCCTTTGACTTTCCACACTGCTAACTGGCAGGAAGCTGCCTACAGTTTTCCGTTAGCATGGCAGGGATAAAAATGGAGACAAATTCAGTCCGCTGCAGACTGACAATGGCAGGGGTGGGTGGCGGGGAAAGGCTTAAAAACTCGTGTGCGGCTTTGTTAATGGACTCCCATTCTGCACTGCTGAGGTTGACAGGATTATGGGGTGCAGGCAGGATCAGGACTTGATTCTTCACTGATGAGTCTCTGCCCATTTAGTGCTTTACAGGCCCAAGGGAAAGGGGAAAATTGACAGGGTGTTCTGGCGCACTGCAGTCTATATTTGGATCCCTGATTTAAAGCTGACAGATGTGTAAAATCATATGTAACCAGAAAACTCACTAGCGAGAACACAGCTGCATATATTGATGAGTCAAAGTTACTCCAGTTAAGGCTGGCGTTAATTTATATGTGGCAAATTCCCTCCAGACCTCTGTTCCTGGTAGTGTAATATCACTGAGTGTAGTTTTGGGCTCGTTCCACCCGCTTTGGATCAAACCATGAGCTTTTTGGATATGAATGGAGAAGACTTGTAAATCTGAAGCACTGCTCTTCTCAGATGCTGGGCGAATGCCATCATACCCTCATTTAGATGTGGCAGCTGTTGTCAGTTACTTAATCTCATAAATAAAATAAAGCCAAATTTCCACAAACTGAATCCGCCTCTTGTCACACGGCCTCCTGCGATGCCTTAAATGAACCGCATATTTTTGTTTCTCAGGAATCTCCCTTTATAACCCACTATACTGCTTGATTATTTCCTCTATGTTGTACAGGAAATGGTGAGTAAGTGATTAATAACCTGCCTCAGTTTTACTTTCCCCTCTTGCTGCAGCCTTGTCGTGAAATAATGTGACCCACAGATGTCTGAGCAAAGCAATCCATTGCGTTAATGACAGATGCTGTTGGGGCTTGCTCAGTGAAAGTGAGCTATCGCAGGGAGAGAAGCTCAGGTATTCCTGCTACTTTGATCATCTCTTTTTTCTTTTGCATAAATTTTGAGCACGCTGGAAATTCCAACAAAGCATGACATAACCCACTCTGGAAAAGAGCCTGGGGTGAGTACCGGTCCCGGAGGCTCAGGAGGGAGCTAGGAAGCAGGTTTGCTGAAGAAAAACAAAATTAGGGCTAAAAATTAGCATTTGCTGGCTGTAGAAATGGCAGGAGGTATGTGAGGTGTACCATATATGTCAGTGCTTGCTTTCTTCTCTACTAAAAAAGAGATAATGGAAAATAAGGCCTCTGCACTTAAACAAATGAAAACTCTCAGTCATAGTTAATTATATGACGCATGTCACCCTTCACAATGTTTAATATTGTCTGGAGTGAATGAGTGATGGAAATTAAAATCTCAGAGCTAGTTTTATTAGGATTTAGTTAGGAGGCTGGTGTATGGGGATAGCTGGCAAGAGAAATTTCCCAGTGGTAATGCTCACAGAGTGGGGAAGATTCAGACTGACAGTCATTTTCATAAAGCACAAGGGCACAGTGAACCAAATTACAAGCTGATTGAATCTTTTAAGAATTGCTAATCGTTTCTACAGTCAGTCTATAATATGCTCTTCAACCATCAGCTAATGCACTGGAGTCAGCTGGGCTCCTAGCTGGAGAGAGCAGGCAGCCCTGGTGTGTGGCACTGAGCGCTGGCATGTGTCACGCCAGCTAATTGAGGGTGTCACCCAAGCACTCTGCCAGATCTTTTTTTTTCCTGAGTGGTTTTTACTAAAGGCATGTTTGAGTAGTAGGGAAGAGCGAAATTACGTTATGTTTGGTAGTGGCAGGAGCATGAAATTATACTGTGTAAAGAAATATGATTAAGTGGTGATACTGGCCACTCTTTTTTTTTTTTTTTTTTTTTTTTTTTTTTTATTTGTAGTAACTCATCAAAGGAAGCAGGACACGCATGCATGCAGATTACTCATAGTAGCTGGTTTGACCCAAGATAGGAAATTTTGCATTTAAATTCACTGAGTGGGGGGAAAGGTGGTTATTGAAAATTTACATACCAACTAGAGAAACTTAGAAAATGGTCTAATGGCTCAGTAATTTACTTTTTTAGCAAAGAGTTAGCCAAGGACCCAACTGCTGTAGGATCTGCAGCGATTTTTGCTGTTGGGGGGTGAGGGTGTGTATGTACCTTTTCCATTATTACTATTTCTGAAACTTTTCACTGCCACTCAGAATATCAGGGCATATCAGCATGCAGTTCCTAAGCATTTTTGTTTCATATCAACTTTTTAAAATAACAAGAAGAAGAAGAAAAAAATGTTAGTCATGAAGAGAAAAGGAGAAACTGAGATGTAATTCTGCAATGGATAGAAAGAGTTACAGTGCTTTGCAACCCTACAGTTATCTGCTACAGTTCATACAATCCAACGCTTAATATAAGTCGCCAAGGTCTTGTTCTCTTTTTGTTTCCAAAAGGCTGAGGGTCTTTTTCAAAGTCCTTAGCTCAAGGGGATGGAAGATGTCCTGCTTCTGTGTTCCCTCCTCTCACCCTTACCTTAAGGTACACCATTATCTTGCAGTAGTGGAACCTGAAAACAATGATAAAGAGTTAACATCAAGGACTTCAGCAAAACCACCGACAAAATACCCTACAGTCCTGCTCTAAAGAGGTTTCTATAGAACATCGGAGTTAAGCATGGCAATTACAAAGAAGCTCAAGTGGTCTTTGCTTGAAATTGCAAATGTACCACATTGCATTATCACAGGAATTCGCATGCAAGAACAGTTTGCAGATGGTTTGCATTGGCATACTTTATGTAAACGCTCTAGGGAACAGATGGCATCATGGGTTCTTGTGGCAAATGTGAATTTATAGCACTCACAACATGCTAAAGTCTTTTGCCTGTAGCTGAAAAGCAACAAAAATGAAGAGGAAACTCAGCTCTCTAAATCAGTTTGCCAGTGCCTTTGCCATTGTAGCTACAGATAGCATTTAGTTTAGTCTTTATTGTGAAATTTGGGTTCTTTTATTTGCCATCTACTTGCAATTGGGTGCGAGTGCATGCGGCATGTGTGCATGTTTATTTGAGTACGCATATGCAGCTTTTAAATTAATAGACTGACATTGTGTAAAGACCAGGAAGTTGAGATCTCTACCATCATTTAATCCAAAGCTTCTGAATTTTTGGTCTGAAATTGAAATCAGACAATTCCAGTTTTCCATGCATACATAGATTGCTCTGGGTAAATCATCTGATTTTAAACAAATATTGGCAAATATTGTTAGAAGGAGTAAAATAACAACATAGGTTAGAAGTGTGAATTACTGAGCTCTCAGTCGTTTTGTACATACATATGCAGTGAGATCAGCATCAGGGCACATTAGTATAAAAAGTAACAGTTCTTTCTCATTTGGACACGAATTGGAATTTGAACATCTTCTGTAAAGAGCAGGTGTCATTTAAGAAGCCAGACCTATGGAAAAAAAAAAAAAAAGAAAATTGTGTAAACAAGCAAAGGATTCATTGAGTTCCTTTGGAACTATTATATTGAACTCAGAATATAATTATTATTGCGGTATATTCCCTAATTATTTAGATGCTTGTAAAAATTGATTTTATGTAAACACAGCTTGTTCTAAAACAGCCAGGTCTTTGCAGTGAACATAAGTTGTTTAAAATTTATTGACCTGTCGTTCACATGTGTTACTTTACTAGCACTTAATGGTCTGTTTAGATAGTCTTGGTGTGTATGAACTCCCAGTGCGCTACTCCAAGCACCACACGTTGACAGGTAGCTGCCATGTAGATAAAATAAGGGGCCCTACTCCAAAGCATACAGGGACACACAATCATTAGTTATTTTCTAATCTAAAGCAGGGATTTCCTCGGCAGCCAGAGGAAAAGAAACGTTCTTGTTTGGCATTATCTTTGCAGCTGAGTTCAGCCCTAAGTCCTGAACCAATACGCAGCAAGGCCAAAAGCAAACAAGCAGGAAATTCAGCCTTGCACCAAATGTAATTGATTTAAGGAGTCTGAGCTTTGAGGGTTTCTTTTTGGATGCGTTGGGTAGACAGTGGCTGAGATTAGAAACTTATTTGGTCCTTCAAACTCTTGCAAAAGATTAAAGACTGATAATGGAAAGGTAAATTACTTTCGTAGTAGATAGAGATCACCTTAAAAAAAACCCACATTTCTGGTAAAACTCGCTGTGGTGGTTTATTTTTTTAATCCTGTGTATAAATAAAGCTGTCCAAAAAGAAAAACTAAAACAACAAAAAAAGCATTACTTCTTACAGTGCTTATTCTCTGCTGGCTCAAATGTGATTGCTGTACTACTTTTTCTTAATTTTTAGGGCTCCTGTGTATTTTGTGAGTTGACATGACTTTTTTTGTTGTTTAGGTCTCATGAAAAAATGATGCCAATTGTATGTTGTAGATCAATATATCTCAAGTTACTAACCAAACTTTGTTATTCTGTTTCTACATTTATGAGGCTGAGTATTTCCAGAGACCACCAGTTTTTCTGGTTGCTTCTTGTGATTGTGGATCAGCAGCACAGCTGTCTTAATTTGATACAGGCAGGGCTTGCACCCATAAAATCCACTGCTGGAGCATCATCTGTCCTGCCCAACTTAGTGGTTATCAGTGTGTCTATGATCTATGAATACTTCGCACCTAAAAAGGTATTTATCTTAGCTTTAAGTGCCTGGTTTGAAAACGCTGACCTAAATACGTAATAATACTACATCATACCATCTGAAAACCTACTGTCAGGATGCTTTTGGGCCTGGGAATTCAGCAGCAATTTTTTCATAGGAAAACTATTTTATGTCAGTGTTAAAATATTTTGTAGGATTTTTAAGTAAAGAATACATTATGTTACTGTTTCCTTTCATGTATGTAGTTGCCTAGTTGTTTTTCTGTCTTCATGTCAGGCCAAATTCTGCTATATTTGACCATCAGTGATGCAGAGTAACTATTATTTCCAGTGGATTTACATCTGTGTAACTTGACATGACATCTACATTATGGATAAGAAAAATCAGTATCAGGTTGCGTTTGCTGTGGCAATAAAGATGTTTATCCATGCACTTTACAAACTACACTGACTTCCCTATTGACTGAGCAATCCCAGTATCCCTAACTCAAAAACAACAAAAAAAACCCTGCAACACTTAAATCCTTCACTCCTGTGGAGTGCACTTGGCTTTGAAAGCATATGAAGTTAAAACGTAAATAGCTATGGAAAATGCTTTAAAAAATGAAGATATTTTTCGCATATAATTCTGCCTATGCTATTTCCACTAACACAGGATTGCAAATTTTCATACTAACCATCCATTAAAATTGACAATTCGTACTTTAAACAAGCAGGCCATCCTCTACCTGATGTACTTGAACATAATTTGTCAGGAATGGAAATGTCACTTAGACCTAACAGATTGTATATTTGGAGATCAGAATCAAGTTCACAAAAACGGTTAAAAAAAACCAACATTATTTGAGAAAAGCTCTGCTCAATAACTCCATCTTACTCCTCTGCAAAATATGACATGTTTGTGCTTCAGTTTCATATTTCTTTCATCGTTTTTGCCCTAGGAGCAGCGCGATTAGGGCAGGAGGGTGTTTAAGCCTAGATTGTCAACCTCCAGAGCTATGTTATTTTGAATGGTTGTATTTAGTGGTAAAGTATTTGCCATCAGTTCTGTTCACTAACAGGTGGTCTCATTTTAATGTGCTGAACATGAGCAAATCCTGTTGAAGATAAGGAAGCTACAATAGTATGGTGCCTCTGACAGGTTTAGGTCTAGAGATTTTACTGTTAAAGGTCCCCTTTACTGAAAGCTACAGAGTTGTGCCTCATGATGCCAGCTTTTTCCTCTCAATATCAGGTATGTGCTTATGTTGACTTTCCAGCGGTTCCTACTTTTGGGTGAGACCACTGAAACAATTTCTTCCCCTTGGCTGTAGTGCTCTGCTCTACGCCAGTCCTTTGTGCTGTGCTGTAGCCCGCATTATCCTTTGGGGATACAGGGTCAGTGTGAGGACTGGCTGGCCTTGGCTCCTTGGCTCTCTCTGCCGGTGCTGGGAGGTAGGCCTCCTGACACCTGCTGAGGAGCCTATCCCTTCCCTGCTGGCATCTTGGCTGGGTGACCAACATCCTTATCCTGGCAGAATTCCTGTCTCCATCTTGACTGAGGACATCCAGGGCAGGGGAAGGAGTACATACTAGACACATTAAAAAGGTTGCCTTTTTGGCTGAAGTTCTTCTTTTAGCTAGATGGGGTAAGGTTAATGAATGCTAAGATGACTAGGTAATGACTAGACAGAATTTGGACCGAGCTAATGAGAGAAGATGAGGTAGGACCTTCCCAGAAGGGACTTTGTTATTGGTGTGATAAGCTTGGGCATCTTGTCTCAACACCAAACTTTGCTCTTAGGGGAAATCTAGTGATTTTTACTAACCAGGGTGGCACTTTTTCTTCTCCTTGATGAGAAACCAGCAAAAGCTTTACTGTACTTGTGATAGTACTGCACCCTTTTTAATAAATTTTGTGAAGTGTAAGTGACCAGTAAGCTCAGCTCCAGTTTAATAAGCCAATGGGGTCATTAAGAGACATCCTGTGATTGCAGTTAAACTCCAAATAGGTGACCAGAATTCCCATGTGATAAACTGTCCTCTTGGTTCACTCAGAAAATATTTTCCTAACTTTTGACTCTTAAAGAATATCATCAAAAGAGGCATTGCATCACTGCTACCTAAGCTGAGCCCATTTGGGAGATAAGCGCAGGAAGGACAAACAAAGAGATGTCTTTCCCCCCTTTCATCAGATATCTCAATTCAAGAAGAGAATGATGTCACTGAAGGCACTGACTTCTTGCATATATGCTTTATTATTAGGCAGTACAAAACAACACAAAAATTGTGTGTTTTTAGTAAGGGGATGTTATATAAGGTGTGTGAGTACCCAAGGACAGGAAAGCAGGTGAGACAACTGGAAACTTCCAAAAATTTTGGATAGGTCCTGGAGGCAGTTGATCGGATTCCTTGGGTGGGTCCAATGAGGAGACCAAAATGTCGCATAAGTGTTGCTAGCCAGGTGGAACCAGTTTTTCCCCAAACTGGGCAGTTCTAGAGACAGCAAAGAACACTCATGTGAGGACTCCAGCCCTCTGCTAGCAATGCTGCTTGGAAAGACAGTGCCTGTCGCAGTTCCTGCTTTCAGTACTTCTCATGGGCTTGAGGTCTCACACCTAGTCACACAGGCTCTTTCTCCACTACAGTGTGATGAATGGTCCTGAGAGTCAGCAAAAGCCATAGGAAGCTCTTTGACTTATGTGGTTCCTACCCATGTTGCTGGTTAGAGCTTGGATGCTGCAGGGGTTCAAAGGCTATCGGAAAAACAAGCAGGGTCATGGCATGGACCAAGGTGGTGTCCTGTGAGTTGTCCATACTGACAGCACACAGGCCTCCTCTCCCCAGCGATGCCAGGTGTGGTTCAGGAGTCAGCTGAACAAGGAACTATCCCTGTAGGTATCCCCAAGCCAATGCTGTAATGTAGTGGGAGATGCTTTGAATGCAAGCTGTGCCTCAGGGCTGGAAATGAGCTCTGGCCCATTGTATTTGTGAATGTAGGTACAGTCAAGAGGAATTGCCGCGCCTGTGCATAGACCCTCTGGAATTCATGGGGGAGAGTTTGTGCTAAAATGTCGTTTGGATCCAGATTTCCAAGACGGGTTGGAGGGTCAGTTGTGATGCAGGGTGGTGGCTGCATCTTGGCTAAGGCCAAGGCTGATAGAAAAGGCAGGTGTACTTTGCTAAAATGTGGACATAAATATCCATGTATTTTCTTGTGGCTGTGAGAGTGTGGAATACTGAGCAGGTTTGTTTTGGGTTTTTTTTTTTTACTCTCCTGTGCTGAACTGGCTGTTGCCATATGGTCACTAATAGTTGAGGGCTAGGTCTGGTATCTTCACATAGGCTTTGAAATGCTGTCGTGGTTGTGACTACAGATCTTGAGGTGGGGGGGCAGACAGAATGGACATGCCACCTTTAATAATATTCATGTTTTCCTATGTATTTAGAGATACTTACATCTATTGTTAGATTCAGATCCCACAATGATAAGCTTTTTATTAAAAAATTTCTGGAAAATTTTATCTTCCCCCGCTGAAGGCCTTTTTTTATGAAGATAGGCTTCTGGTCCCATTGGCAGGACCTTATTAGCAGCATTCAGAAAGCCTCACAACAGGAAAGTCATGAGCCCTGAAGCTGTAGCTTTATGTATAGTCATTCCCTGCTCCCACTCCACCATTTGAAGGCCTGTAAAATCTTCCCTTGTATTGTTTTTAGGATTACGTTTGTTAAGGGTAGTAAACTGAGGGGTAAATCAAAGGGATTTTGTGATCATCGAGATTTACAATCATTACTATATTACATACTTGAGTAGGGTTAAAATAACAACTCAATTTTAATTTAAAGGAGAGATGGGGGAGTATATAAAGAATACTATTTTTATGTAGTTATCTAGTAAACAACAATGTGCAAGATTGCACAGCTTGGACAACAATTAGTAAAGAATACAAAGCTTGTCTCAGAGTGTTTTCAGTACCTTTTTCTGTTGCCTCTTTTGCAGGTCCTGAATTCACTTTAGTATTTCTGAATTACTCAGTGTTACCAGCCCCAAATGTAAAATAAATCATAATTCTGACAAACAAATTAAAAGACTTAGTAATAGTAATTTAGAGTATTTCTTCCTTATCCTTTAGTTTCCTAGCCTTTCGACATGCCAGTCTGGTCATGCTCGTAGGCCATTCTTCTGAGTCCTTAAAGCCTCTCCTTAAATGGAAACTGAGTTGCCCACTTGACTGCTGAAACTTAGATAAAGAGAAGAAAAAAGGTTTTTAAATCTTACGATGAAGTTGAGAGATTTGGCAAAATTATTTAAGATTCTTCCCATACTTTAATACCTTTCTTTAAGGGTGAGGGATAAAATGTGGAGTCTTCATAAAACCCCTTTTATTTAAAATCATTACAGCATCCACTGTGACTCCTCGGCTTTGGAACAGCCATCACAGATCATCCTCTTTGCCGTATGGTTACCCATGACAGGAGCTGCTGTGAAGCTGAAGACCTTTCCATGACAGAGGTGGAGTCCTGCTTCACTGGCCAGTGTAGCGCACATTACAAAACTCTTTATACGGTCAACAACGCTAATATGCAGAAGGCATTCAGCCACCAAAAATATCTTCTGTAATGAGGAGAGAGCATGTCAGCTTGTACTTGGCATTTGTCTGCATCCTCGCTGTCACCATGTTCTGAGTGGTCCATGTAGCCAAGAGTAATTATTAGAAATGTGTTGTTTCCTGAAGCACAGTACAGACTCTGCACAGCTCTGCAAATGGCTGAATATAAACCCAAGCAGCAGGCATGCTTGAGGTCATGGTGGGATGAGGTGGGTGTTTGTACGTTCAAGGGGACTTTGAAAAAAATAATTAAATAAGCCTCCTTTTGGATTCTGAAGTGTAATGTTAACTCAGAAGTATTAATGTTAAACCAGTGGCCAGTGAGAGGCTTTGTGAGGGTTGTTTTGGTCTTGTATAATGGAAGGGATACATTTTTTGAAAAAAAAAAAAAAAAAAAAAAAAAAAAAAGGTTGCACACACCTACTGCNAAAAAAAAAAAAGAAAATCAAAGAACACAGCAACGTGGTTCCATTAAAGAAATGTGGACATATTGTAAAGGTGCTACAAATATTCCCAGCATGGGCTTTATCTCTTCCCAATGAGTGATGTGCCCAAGCCCCAAGACTTCATAAAGTCTAAACATGGGACATTTCTATCCAGGTTTTGACAGACTAGCAGAAATCTTAGGTGTGGGTGCAGGTCTCAATTCTGAATTTGCATTTCATGCTTTGTTGAGTCCGGATCTAGAGCTTTGGAGAAAGTGAGGCACGCTCTGAGTATCTTAAAATAGTTTAAAATCATAGGCTGGCTCTGCATTTCTGTGACGGACATCACAAAATATTTTTGTTCTGGACCCCATATGATCCTTTACTGAAGACTCTTGCTACCAGTGTCTCACATCCTAAATAGGCCTGTTAATTATGTAAAAAGCCATCCTTTATCAGTTGACTTTCTGTGGTTCTTGTTGTCACTCTACGGTCTGTTTTCCTACTTGTCATCTTTTCTTCCTCCTTTGGTTGGGTATGTGTTTGAAGTTAGTTTTAAAGGAATAAAATTACACCCATTTATTTACATAGCAGCTGTCAAAGCACGATATTCTGTTCTCCAGAAGTAAGCACACACAAAAAAGTTCATCCCCTGGTTTACTATCTTGAAATTGCAGGGACTCGAGTTTTCTAAACCCTCCTCCTTTTTATGAGTAATGATGAAAGGGGAAAAAATCCTGCGAGGAGCACAAAACCTCTAAGTTATTGTCACACCGGTGTCACTTGCTAAAGCTGTGTAATAGGTTTGTGGGAGAGACCTTCAGAAGAAAGAACCGTCTCTGTATCTTTCAGTGGGAATTCGGAATAGGAAAGCTGTGGCTTAATTCCTTATGGTGTTTTCTTGGCATCAGCTCTTATCTCTCCAGCTCTTATTCAGGCCAAAAGAAAGGGCTGTTTTGTTTTGTTGTGTTTTTGCAAGAGAGTAAAATAAAATCTTAACTGTGTTTTTCTTTTTAATATTGGGAGCATAATAAGGTCGCTTAAGAAAAAGCCAACCAGTAAGCCTGGGACGTCTCTCATTTCTTTAACAGCTACATAGTGTGTGCAGCTGAGAGCTGCCAGTTGGACCTAGCAGGGGAGAAACCACTTTCGTTTGTTTAGTTTGTATATGGAATAACATTTTTCTTGCCTTGGAATACTTGTTTGTCATCACTCCCCCTTTGTGTTTATGTTCTGCTTGGAAGTAGTCTCTGTGCTGTATATGCATTTGCCAGGATGTGCACATAAACAATGTTCCATTATGGCCTCCTCTGCATACTCCTTATTTACACCATATACATTCAACAGTAAACACGTTAGGGAATGACAGAGAGCAAACTCTTCTAGGCCCCTTTTTTCAGTTAGTCCAGACTTTCTGCCATATGCTTGCTGAGGTCCCACTTCTATTCATGTTTTTATTAGGTAGAAAAAAAAAGTGTCCAGACTTCCAACAAAGCAGCTTTTGTGTTCTCTGTCAAAAAAAATCTTCTCCTATGAAATGTTGATAGAAGTACCCAGAGCTCTTGTGGGGGTGCAGAGTCTGAATAGGCCCATGGTGAAAGCACAGGAGGGGAGAGCAGGGGAGCTGGGGTACAATTTTTGCTTCTTGCGTGCCGTGAACGAGTATCGCTTAACTTACTTTTCCTCCATTTGGAAACCAGGGTCATACCCGTCATCCTGATGCTTGTTACGAAGGCGATGTTTTTAGAGTGTTAAAGGCTTTCCGAACTTTAGCTGGAAGAGACAAGAGAAGCAAAATACTGTTTAGTGTAGCATAAAATGGAAGCTTGACTTAGCATGTATGCTGTTTAGTAAAACTATAGTACCACGGTAAAAAAGTTTTACAGTAGCATAAATCATTTTTAGTGACTCTGTGCTTAAAAATGGTCAGATTAGATCTTCTTCCCATTGATTTTGTATTTGGTTAATGATTTCAGTCCTGAGATCATAAAGCTATGTAAGATGTAAAAGATACGGGAAAATATCTTTAACCTCTAGATTTAAACTATGTGTTTCTTTTGACATTGAAATACTGCAATGACCTGGTAATGTTTTCCAATGTTTTAATTTTTGCTGATGTACAAAAATATCACAGAAGAGCTGATTCGTAATTATTACACATGGTATTGCATAAATTTCTTCCTAATTAAAAAGCTTCTAAATTCTGAATAATCAATTTATGAAGGCATATGGTTTTGACAAATTATACATTTAATTTCTAAAGATTTATTAGAAATTTGACCTGCAGCTAGTTAATTATGGTTATAGTACTGATGCAGTAATGCTGGAGATTGATATAATGATATGGTTGCAAATTTATTTTGATATTGCCTACCTTAGTAGCAGGACATGGGAATACACCTATATTTTGTTACATCTTGTTTATTATGCAGGAAAGCATTAGTTTAATGAAGAACACAAATATTTGATAGGTGCATGTTGGCATTTGTATGAAAAGGTACTTCCAGCAGAGCATGAACACATTGAACCTAGTCCTTCAGGTTTTACCCTTTTAGAGGCTGTTTCCAATCACGCCAGTGATCACCAGTTGAATAATGATAGCAAAATATGAACTTTAAAAAAAAAAAAAAAAACACAACACAATAAGAAATTAAATTCATTCTTGCTAATTAATTTTCAGACCACAAAATATTTTTAAAGTACCTCTTTTTGGACTAATTTCTCATCTGCTCTATTGATACTCTTAGTTTTATGAAGTCAGCAGCTAAGTTATTCAAGAAGAGCTTTCAAGATATGCAGGAAGCCAAATTAAATAATGAATGTAATTTAAAATTATATCTTTCTATCCCATCTGGATTTACAGGTGGTCTATGAGAACCATACAAAGAAAATACAGATGAACTTCTAGAATGTGAAATGATTAGAAAAGGGAGGCATGCCTTAAACATGTATGGTAGTCCTTTTACAAATATACAAAGGCTACTTTTTTTTTTTTTAAAGCAATTAAGAAAAAAGGAAACTTTAACAACATTTTCTGTGTTATTAGATCAAATTAATATCTGGTTTCTTCTGGCTACTCCTGGCCTCGGGGGCTAGAAGCTGCTAATGGGGAGTGAATATGCTCCATGAAGAGGAGATGTTGGTGGGAGGTGTGTGTTACAGAACTTGCTGTGTCCCTGTGTGAGGGTGGTGGGTGAGGGAAGAGGAACAGAAGACGACTTGGTTCAAGGCTTTTCTCTCTGAACCTTCAGCTGAGAGTGTCCCTGGGTCTTCCTGAGGAAAGGAGGTGGTACAGGCTTACCCTGCTTGTCTGAAATGGGGCAGTGTCAACGGTGCCTGCCCTTCTTAGCCTCTATTAGTGCCCATAGTACTGCGAGTCCAGTTTTGGGATGTAAAAAAAAGGAAAAGAAGAAATGAGGTAGATGGTTCTCATTTAACGTGACCAGAAGATGGTCAGAAATAAGTGTGTATCACATCAACCTGATCTCTTATTTTCTCCACTGGAAACCTAGTAGCTCTTTTTTTCCTAGCAGTACGCAGCTGTGGCTCACAGCAGTGAAGTGTGACCGCAGGAGGGACACCCTGCGCGAGGATGTGTGCCCTTCCTGGTCCCCAGGGTCCGTCTCGTGCTCTCTCAACGGGGGAAACTAACGGGGCTGAATTATAACATTTTAAAAACGGAGAGCTTTAGGAGTCTTTGTTGTCCTGGATGTTGACATTTTTAGATGCAAACTTTGTTATCCCTGATAACCAGGAGAGCAGGAATATTATTATGCTAATTGTATCTCCATATTTGTGCTTGTAATGCATATACACATAAATATAAGGCAGTTCTAAAAACAAAATAGGGAAATTGCTGCAATGAAATAATTTGAGATTCTCAGGTAATTACTTGATGCCAGTAATTAGAAAGGACTATTAGAAAAAAACTAGTATCGTAAGATTTGCAGGAGTCTTTTAAGAGTTTACGGTAGTCAGCCTGCACAATCTTGGATGGAAGCAACACATTCTGTGATGGTGAAAAATTTTCTTATAGATTAACTAAGTACTATCTCTACCAGCTGAGGAGGACTTAATGCTTCAGTACTTATCTAGACAGGAGTCAATGGGTGGGCAGAATTTGGGTGAAAGAGAGCACTGGTGCTTGCTAAATGCAGTCCAGATAGGATTCCCACAGACCAAGCATGAACCATATTACAAAAAATACATTGTAGGTTTTGCGTATGTCACACCACCTGATGATATAAAACATAATGTAGACAGAGCTGAACTCCCTGCATTCTCTATTCATTGTACCATCAGCATCCTGTGGCAAGTCAGATAGCTTTGCTTTTACCCTTAGTAGCACTCGGCTCATTTTTTCCAAACATTTTTTGCAAACCTATGAAATTATTCTGTAACAGGAGGAGGAAGAGGTCTCTTAAATCACGCCAGAGACGTTAACTGGGAAAGGGTTAATCTGCCCTCAGGAGTTGCTATGTAACTGAGTCCTGCTGGGAGAGGCAGGGTTTCCAGCCAATGAGACTCAGCCCAACAATGCAATGCATCTATCTTGTGTTTCTTATGTGTCGTCAGTTATTGGAGTTTTTCTGGACTGGAATTACACTCCTGTTCCTTTCATACTCTCCTGCCGAGTCTTAAATAATTGTATTCCACCCCAAAGTCAGAAAACAACAGTACAATGGCATGCATTTCTCCCTGAAAATGTTACTTTTGACAACTTTGACTAGTGTGTAGAAAGATCTCTCTTGCACCAAAACTAGCAAACTTTTAAAAGATGAGATTTCCCAAAGAACTTCAGAGTAGCACATGCCTTGGTTTGCTTTCAGTCCTCCAGAAAGCCTTCTCCTGCCTTTCTGTTCTCACCTGTGCACGTAGCCTTCAGCCCATTTGCTTGTGCAGAAAGAGTGGCTAAACATCTCAACCTTAAGCTGTTCCTTCCTGCCTAAGAGATTTCAAGAAGCTAGTATTGATTTTCCCTGCGTCCTGATTAGACTCTCTCTTTAGCTATTCTTCTTCTTAAGGCCACTCAAGGCTTGAGGGCTGAAGCATGAATTCCTTAATTTCTCCTTTAGAAGCACCAGGTGTGTTTTCTCAAAGTCTCACAGCTCAAGCAAAGCCTCTGTGGCTGCGCCAATATATTTGTGTGGAAGAGGTGGCACTTCTGAGGGTTTTTTTTGTTGTTTTTTCTTTTTTCCTGGAGGAGATCCACCCACAGTCCCTTTGAAGGCTACTGATAAGATGAGGGAGAGACTAAGCTTGGCCTGTAAAAACACTACTTAGGAATCTCTGCTTTGGCTGTTGGGTTCTGATAGGAAGCATGAGAGTGGAGTGGTATTTGTCAACATGTTGTTCAATTCTCAGTAAGTTTTACACTTCACTTAGATCTTTGTGCCTCATTTTTTCCAGTGAGGTTCTGCCTGATAATTTGTGTTGGCAAAGCTCTTAGCCTTTCTTACATGCTTGCGCAGTCCTGCCTCCAAGTGACATAATGTTCCTGCATTGTTCAGCTAGCAGAATAGGCTTGAGTATCAGTGGTGTGTGCTTGTACTCTTAGCAAGTCTGTTTTTATAAAAAAATGCAATAACTTAACAAGTTCTAGACAAATTTAGGGATCCAGCAGGTAGAACTTTAACTTTTTTAAGTCTTTAAATAACATGTATTCACTAACTTGTCATTTAGTTTAGTCATTTAGGATCTGGTTGAAGATAACAGGATGCTGTACTTTTTAAGGAGAATTCCAACATGTTTCTCAGAATTGAGAGTGTGCACATGCTTCATTCTTGTTACTAAACATCCTTTGGGTTGAGGCTTACTTTCCCCATCCATCAATCTCAATAATTCCTTGAAGAAGTTGGGCCACAACCCTGTCTTCTGGCATGTCCTTTGGGGTACTTCATGCCGAAGACGGAATGGATGGATGCAGCAAGGGTGAGATCTCGGAGCCATTTTTATGAAGGAAGGAGGTTACATCCACACATTCTTCTTTGCACGTCCCCATATAAAGACAGGTTGAAATCCGTTCTTCTGATGGCCTGATAAAAATACATGGAAGATTAGTGTCCCGTGAATGAGAAGCCTCTTCTTAAAGAGAACTGTGGATGGATTAAAAGGAATGTTTTTTTCAGTGTGATGGCAAGGTCTGTGCAGAATTGTTCAGTCAGAAGAAGGCTCAAGATAGCAAAAGGAATAGTTTTGGTCTGGTTTATGCAAAACAAATTTGATAGTTTGGTAAACAAATTTGATAGCTGACCTGTCGAACCTGATATGCTGCATGACATGCTTAGAGACCACCTTGCACGTCCTCCACTACATGTGGCACAAAAGGTCCCAGAAGGGCAAAAAATTCATGGTACTGCACAATGCCTGGGGCAATATGCTATTGACCACCACAGTCTCCAACTGCACCCCAGCTCTGTAAGTCCTCTTCAATTAAAGCATGTGTGTCGATCGTGATTCCCTAAGCATGGCCATAACATGACTGGACATACAGTCTCTTCTGTGGCCCTATATGGGAGTCTTGCAGACCAAGGGTATGGGAATTTGAAGATCTATTTAATCATATGGGACTAGCTTAAACAAGCAGGTTGAGACCATGCAGATTTTTCTTTGTAGACTTAAATTGCAGAAGTGAAGTAGAATTTGAGGAATGCACCAAACAACAAGTTGATAGGTGCATTCTACTGGAGTTTGAAAACCAGAAAACTACCTTGCAAGTGTTTTAGGACATCATTCGTGCTGCTACTGCTTGTTCTGAATGCAGGTGGAGTCCAGCCTAGCCCGATTTTTGCTGAGATCTTGTCTTCATTTGAATGCTACATTGGTACAACAATGTAGGGTGCGAAAGCAACCTTTCCTTCTTTGAAAGAGTTGTACCTGCAACAGCCCAATTGTGGATGGTTATTGTAGCATAAAAGGGATATACAGAACCCCTTACCTGCTCAGCAATAGTTACACTATGATAACCTGTATGCTTGTAAAACTGACCCCGTTAGCAAAGTTTACTTTTCAGGCTACAACAATAAAGTTACAGTGATAACAGTGTTCCTGAGAGGACATGTGCCCTCAGTTAATTCACAACAGTATCGATGGCCAATTCTACAAAAGAAAAGGGATGCCAATTTGCCAAATACACCTCAGTTGCTGGGTAATCCTACCTCATTTGTTGCAAAAATTCATGCAGGCTGTTCCCCAAGCTGTGCCCAAACAGAAAGTGCATCTGCATGATAAAACAAAGGTGTGATTGTACAGTGCATTAAGGCAACAGGTAGAGTAGAGGTGTTGGCATGATGACCATCATTTCCAGCCAATTTCAGGTGGTGTCACCACACCATTCCTGTCATTACCTCTGCTAGCTAGGTAGCTATGCCAGCACATTTTCCAGTCGCTCCTTCATTTTGCTTTTTAAGATGCTCATAGATAGGATATTTGACTGTTCTTTCAGTGTTTGACATAGGTTTCTGAACTACCTAAGTGGAAACTGGATTATCATGAATACGTGTGTCAAGCTGCCGAGCTGTGGCTCTATTGCAGTTTACACTAACGGCATAATCCAGTCCAATCTGCATCAGGCTTTATGTGACCAGAGTCCTGCACAAGAGTTTTTCAGCTATCGCTGGCCTCTGGAATCCATCTGTATGGGTTGTCCCTGCAGCAGTGCAGGAGCACAAGACCTAAATGCTGCTTAAGTCCGTCTTAAGTTAAATAGGGCTTAAGTAAGGTTTAGTCTTTGTTAGGATGTGTGTCTGCACTGAGTTGTAGTTCCAGTTATTGCTCAGTAACTTTGGTCTTTTGTTGGATGAAAGTCCTAAGAAAGGGCTAACATTTTGCTAAGAGTTTAAGCTGCCATGAGCAAACCTCTAGAAATACTGTTGCCCCAATTTCTATTCTGGTTCAGGTTACAACTAGAGTTGTAAGTTGTTTATGTTTGGAATGCCATTTAGTCTGCATTTTCTAATGTTATTTATTTACATATTATGAGACACGTTTCAGGATATCAGAATATCAGGAAATGCTGTCCTTTTGTTAGGTAACTTTCTTTTTCTTTCCCTCCCTAAAAAAAAAGGGCAGAAACAAAACAGTTACTTGAATAGCCTTTTGGAATCTCTATTTTATTTTTAATGGACCTCTGTGCTCTTTCGCCTTCAGCCAACCATGAGCATATTCAGCACATAGGAAACTTTATTGTTAGAAGAAGTATTCTCTGCAGTTTAATATTCAATATTTCTACTTGCTCTTCTGCTCTTTCCTACATCTTGCTTCTACTTGGGTTTTATAGATCTCCCAGCCCTCGTTCTCCCTGGATTATATAATGCAATGTGTCAGTGCCATGCATGGCACTCCAGTTACCTCAGCATTTCCATTATAACTGTATGTTTTGAGGGATTTATAGGCTAGCAGTAAAAATCTACTCCTTGGCTAAACCTTGAAACAGCAGTTTCTGGTCGTTGAAAAAGAAAACAAAATGAAACAAACTTCTCCCCTCCCCTTCTATTTTTTTGCTGGCAACTATTTAGCAGTGGTGGTTGCACTGCAGGATACTCCTAAACAGCAAGTGTAGATTCAGTACGTAGCCAATTTTTAATGTAATAATGCTGCTTCTTTTTATGCATGTCATCCCCTCTTCAGGCACATGATGTCATTGCCTCTTTGCCAACCTTTCAGCAGTCAGCCTTTGGGGCCTCAGAGAGGTGCGGTTTGGTCTGTGTTTCCCTTCATTTGCAACGTGGAGGAGTTTTACAGTGCTTTTTAAAAAATATTTATCCTTCTTTGTCTCAAGGCCCAATAACTTACTATCACCTTCTATGTCACGGAGCTACAAATTTATCACAATCCAAAAAGACATTGGATGTATATGAATATCTAGAATATCAGGGCTATTACCAAAAACAAATTTGGAAAGGATATTAAATCTCATGCTTTAATGCTTAAGTGATTCGCTGTTAGGGAACAGGCTATTAGAGGACCTATGGGTGAGTTATACTTTGCCAGTCACTAGGGATTCCTGTATTTTCCTGAGAAAGATCTAGTAGCAGTCACTCTTAGAAATGGGTTGCTGAACCAGATACACTTCCAGTTTTAGCATATAGCTCAGTTCTCTTCCCCTGGCTCCGGGCCAAAAGAGTGTAAAATACAGCATGGATTCTAAGAAATGTGGTCATGTGCTCAAGTTTGTGGAGATGAATTATTTTTATAGCCTTTAAGTTAAGCAATCATCTTTAAAGGCATCTTTACATATCCACTGATTAAAACAGACAAAAAGCCTTTATCGGTAAGTGACTTGCAGACTGGTTGCATGCCCAAGTTCTGGGTCTGGAGCTGACTAAGTCTGCTTTTCCCATCTAAAATAAAATACTGCTCTGCACGGAATAGTCTTTTGCCAGTTGCTGTTATATTTCAGGCCTGAAGCAATTATTCCCGTTACGTGCAAATTCCTGTTACAGTCATTGCAAGTTGTACATAGTAGCATATAGCAGTCACAAGAAAACCCTTTTTGACTTGATTTCACTATACTTCATGTTTTTCCATGCCACTTGTGCCATTTTGTGCCAGTAATTTTTACTGTTTTATTTTCTTCAGGGCCATTCTCACTCAGGATTGGTACCCCTTTCCTCAGGACTACCTTGGAGTTTTAAATATTCAGCTATTCTCTTGTGACCTGCTGGTTTTCTTCCCCGTAATCTTTTGACATCATTCTTGTGTTTGAGGCATGAGGAAAGCATTCTACAACACTAAAAAATACACGCAGTGAAGGGGGATTCAGGTTTTCAGATTTGAAACCCTGTATCACCAGTTGGGGGGGGGGGTGGGAGGGGAAGAAAAAAATAGCACTAAGGCAGACAAGTACTGTTTCATATTAACATCTATTCTCAATGAAGAGGTAAAAATCAAAGCCTCTGTGTGTGAGGCAGGGTTAGTGAACTGCCAGTGATTCTCCCAGCAACTGACACAAAGGAATCTGTGAGTATCAAAGCTGAGGCAGCAAGCTTAGTGTCAGCTCTTGCCTAGGGAGTAGAAGAAAACATCACTTTGTCTCTGCTTTCACTGCTTAAACACACACATCATTCACTAGTAACCATTTACTCTGCTGTCAAAACTGTTTCAAGAGAGTGCTACATTTGATTAATAGTAAAATGCATGCATAAAAAAAAAAAAAGTCTGCTTCCCCTGAGGCATGTTTTGGAGAATTTTTGCATGTACTTCTTAATTTTTCCATCCTATAAATATTCCCGTAATATTCCAGGAGTACTCTGTTGCTTCTAGCAAAGTCATTTTTTTTAGAGCGCCCAGCGCGCTCATCCTAATTCTAGTTAATGCTCTCTCTCTCGGTGAAGCATATTATGGCATCCTCAGCCTCTTGTACTAACGAAAAAGTGACCAGCACAAACATGTGTGCAGTACATGATTCATAGCGCTGCTTTCTGAATTGTCCAGTGGGTAATTGCAGTACAAAAACCAGAGAAACAGATGTAGACCCTAAACCTTGGCTGTAAATTTTTGTTTTATGATTATGGGTTTCAAATGTGCTATGTCACACTGACAAATATACAGTAACACCAAAGGAAATAGATTTCTGACTTGAACTTTTGCTTTTTATTTCACTTGTGGCTAAGAATATGTTTATTGTAAAGTTTCTGCCATCACAGGCTGAGAGAAAACAGATCAAAGTGGTGATGTGAAATCACAATTTCTCTGCACGGATAAAGTGGAAGATATTGGAGAGTTGTTGCCTACTTGCACCTCTATGGGAGCTGGGTAGGCATTTAAAATATGTGGCAATACTTACAGTTTCATTAAATTTGAATTAGAGGGCTATTGGTTATCACAATAATTATGGTTAGTCCTGATCTAAATTAGAAAATACCCGCCATTTTATGAATGTAGCTTTTCCTGATACTCTGTTTAAGAAAAACAAGCATCATGCTACTTCAGAGTGAAATACGAGATACATAAATTACTGCATTGTAGAAATAGTGTGCGAGCAAACCATTAGGCTATTTGAAGAATTTGTTAATTACATGTGGGTTTAGTAATAAGTGTAAGCATTAGCACAACTATTATTCGTAATAAAACACAATGAGCTACCTGGCTCATTTAGATACAGTGAGAAAAATGCAATCTTTTTCAATTCATATGCAGTTAAGCGTGGCTTCCTGACATTTACTTTCAGAAGTTGCCAGTCTGCATGTTGAGATACTAGGGGCGGGTTTTATTTTTAAATATGGTATTATGAGACTGATAATGGAATGAACGTAACTGTATTTCTGTTTGTCTGATTTTGTTTATTTTAACTCACATGGGCAATGTTTGTCTTGGCAAAAGCTTAAACTGTTCCTAGAGCCTTGGTCCGTTTTCTCCCTAAATCGGAGACTGGCGAAACATATACTGTGTTTTGTATCATTCTTTCCAGTTATTTTTGTGGTGACATGTTATGTATTCCAAACTTCTCCTGCATTCTGTGTCATCTGGTTAGAAAATACTGCCTTTTTAAGTTAGTTTTGCTACTCAAAACAAAATTGTAGCAACGTAGCCAGCTGAGATTTTAACAAAAAATTAGCCACTTTTCCATTTGCCTTCTTAATAGCCAGCGAACACTGCTGGCTGTGCTGACATGATTTAAAGAAGCCTTCCGTGAAGGATGGGTTTTTCGACAAACGTGTGCTGTGCATAATTTTTGGATTACGGAGTGTCAGGGGCTTCTTCAGCTGGGAGGAGTCCGGGCTGGGGGAGGACACCCCGATGGACCAAGAAAGTCCTTAAAAAGTCCTTAAAAAGACACTGTTAAACCCCAGCGTTTGTAACTCTTCTGCCTGGAGGGAAGATGGGAAGAGAGGCTGCCTGCTGCAGGGACAGCCAGAGCTCTCCCCGTCGGCGGGGAAGGAGGCTAAGAAAAGCTTTTGCTTTTCTCTCTTCAAATGGATTCGCTTCCAGATTGCAGCAGGTCTTTTTGCTGGCCGCTTGTTTTCAACGTGGGTATATTAGTTTCAGGGAACAAGTGTGTGTCCTGGGCCGGGAGCGGGGGGGGGTGTGTGTGTGTTTCGTTTTGTTTTAAATTCTTGAACCTGTGTGAAAAGTTTTGTTCATACAGTCTGCAGGCATTGTCAGTGAGTTTTCGGTTCATCAAAGGACTTTTTGTGGAGAGGGGACACCGCATCCATTCAAGTGGCTGCGCAGGTCCCAGAGTGAGTCTCTCCCCAGCGTTTCTTTATGGCCGCCAGTTGTGTGCCGTGTCTGCGCACAGCGTCCCCCACTCCGCCCGACTCCCACCTTGGGCTTTTCAAGAAATGGACAGTAATCAAAGGTTTCATTTTCCAGTTTCCAAACCTGAGCTAGCTTTGGGGTGGGAAGTGGGGCTCCTCCGTGCCTCGGGAAACCTCGCTCCAGGCCGGTGCTCAGTCTGCCAGGGCTGAGGTGACTTGGCTCGCTCGCTTAAAATGAAAGCATGCACGTGGTCATTGAGCTCATGTCCTTTCCAATGGGGTAGAGGGAGTGTTTCCAGGCTGTTGTTTTTAATTTTTAAAGTGTCTGTAGGAATAAGGACTGGCGGAAGCCTTGATGGAGTCTCTCTCTGGGAGCCAGACTTTGCAGAAGGTGGTTCTTTACCTAAAAAGCACAGGGCTCCCTGCTGGCTTGATGCAAATGGTGGGCCAGCACACTGCTGGCTGTGGCATCGTGGCCACAGTCCTTGGAAGGCCTTGGCACCTACTCTTGCCACGAGGGAGGCTGCTGGGAGTGCAGTTTTGCCGAGACTTCCGCAGGTGTTTTGGTGGGAGCATCCCTGTGCCTTCAAAATGGCTGTGAGGGGGCGGCCAGGGCTGCCTGCCCCGGGGAGGGGGCAGCCGCAGTCTCCCCTCCCAGCACCCTGGGGTGTGGGTCCTGTTCCTCACGAACCTGCTCGTGGCCTTTCTGCCCCCCAAGGAGCTGGGGCTCATTAGCCCTTGAAAGCTGATACAGCCCCGAGGGGGCCAGGCAAGCAGCCCTGGCCCCTTTCTGCTAATCAGAGACAGGCAGGACCCGGTGGCCCCCCCCGGGCCCGGGAGAAGAGGGGTCGTGTGGCTGCCTCCTGCCCCAGGCTGGGTGGCAGGGACAGGCACCCCCGGGCAGCGATGCCTGCCAAATCCAGCCTGGGAGCACTGGGCGGCGTGGCCAGGCTGTGCTGCAGCCATAACACATCTCTCTGTGATTTAGGAGCGAGGGTAGGGTGGTGGAGAGAAGACGGGACCTGACACCCCCACACACCCCTGCCGCAGCAGGATCAGGCCCATGAGCTCCATCGTCTCTGCTGGTGCCGTCAACCCGGGGTCCCCCCTGGGGTGGTTGGGGCAGGGTTAGGTGAGGCTGCTCCACACCCAGCCGCACCGCCCCAGAAGTTGGGGTGAAAGCCCATCCATGTCCGTGGCTCTGGCACGGCGGCTGACTCCTGCGCCTCGCTCGTGGCCTCTCCAGAGAGGAAAGGAACCGGGCGGGGAGGCGGGGGGAGCGCAGAAGTTTTAGCAAATGGAGCTGGAACTTTAAGATCCTCCGTTCTCTGCAACCGCCAAAAAAATCGCTGCCTNGTTTTTTTTGTGTGTGGGGGGGGTACTTTATTATTTGGGGTCTTTTTGCAAGTTGGCCTCCCCATCCGCCCCCGCCGTTGCCGCCCGCTCAGCGGCAGCGGGGCAACTCCGGCACAAGGCTGGGGCTAGCGCTTGCCTGCCCGCCTGCCTGCTGCCTTTTTTTTTTTTTTTTTTTTTTTTTTTTTTTTTTTTTTTTTGCCC
>VZTL01045552.1:0-12238 GCA_013400535.1 Scopus umbretta | reverse complement strand
TTTTTTTTTTTTTTCCAGGGCTGCTGGGAGTTGTGAAGGCGTGTGAGAATCCTGGGAGCTGGTGATGTCAGACCGCTTGGGTCATTTGAAGGTTAGCAGCCTGGGAAGGGTTCACGGAAAGTTCACTCGCATATATTAGGCAATTCAATCTTTCATTCCCTGTGACACAAGTAGTAGGAAGTGAGCTGTTCAGAGGCAGAAGGATCTATTCACGGCCGAGGGGGATCCCGAGTCCCTCCCGGAGCAGTTTCATCCCGGGGAGGAGGGCGATGGACGCGGCGCGGGAGGCGACGCGCACCCGGCCAGCGCCCGAGGAGCGGGACTGACTCTAAAGACATTTTGGGGGAAATTGATGGGAGCCAAAACTTGGAATGCGGCTCGCTTCCCCCCATCTTGCTGGATTGGCTGGGCAGCCTGGAAAATGGTAAATGATCATTTGGATCAATTACAGGCTTTTAGCTGTGTTGTCTGTCATAATTCATGATTCTGGTCTGGGAAAAAGACCAACAGCCTACGTGCCAAAAAAGGGGCAGAGTTTGATGGAGTTGGGTGTACTTTTATGTGCCATTTTCCTCCACACCTAGAGGAAAGCACTTTTGCAGGCATTCTGTGCAGGGGGAATCATGTTTGACTGTATGGATGTTCTAGCAGTGAGCCCTGCTCAGATGCTGGATTTCTACACTGCGAGTCCGTCTTCCTGCATGCTCCAGGAGAAGGCTCTCAAAGCATGCTTCAGTGGATTGGCACAAACAGAGTGGCAACACCGGCACAGTGCTCAATGTAGGTCCCAACTGTTATTTTTCCACTTTAAAGCTATTATTATTATTACTATTATTATTAATTATGTGCATGTATTTAAAAAAAAAGGAATTCTTGTAATTAAGCGCAGGGGTGAGGAGGGGTGGGGGAAGTTTCTGTGCAAAATGTGGTTTGCAAGCTATTTTTCTCCTTTTGGCAAGAAAGGAAAAAAGGAAAGAAGCACCAGGCTGCTTTCTGTTTATCCTTTCTCATGTAGCATATTGATCCGAAAAACAGTTGAGGAGCCAAGCAGGAACACACAAAATTATAACATAACACAGCAAATACTTGCAAAACTCCAACCAGCGAAGGGCGAATTTACGTAGCATCTCTGTGGTAGTTTTTTTCTTTGTGTCCTTAATCTAATTTTCTAGCACGTTTGATAATCTGGACGTGTGTTGTCTCGAAATGCATTTTAGCAGAGCAGCCAAGCAATTAAAATGCTGCTCTGTACCGTTCTTGCAAAGACGTGGAATTGCAGTGGGTAGGTGCCATTCCAAAAATCAGACAGTAGTTTTAAGTTTCCTAAGAAAAGGCAATATTTCTTTGTACTGACCTTGCTGCCACCTTTCTTCTTCACTTTGTTGCTCTAAGAAGTTGCTGTTTTGCTAGAAAACTACTTACTGTGAACACCCTTTGAGTTTAACCATCAATTATTTCTATACCTTGAGATTCAGGCAGCGTTGCACTGGTAACGGAGGAGGGAGAGTTAGCGGTAGGACCCTTCTGAAAATGTATTATTATGTTATAGGGTTCTCGATTTGTTGCTGAAATACATAGATGGTAAACAATGGCAGTATTTTAACTACACGGTTTGAAGTTTGAGAAATGACAAAAAGTGCCAGAAAGCATCACCTTATACTCTGCATAAAAGCTTGCAGGATGCTTCACTGCTCTGACGGTGATTTAGACAAATGACTTGGCTATCTATCAAAATGTTTTTAGCACACTCTCGAGCACTTCAGTGCACCATTAACCGTATCATTCTGTTTGAAATTTTTGTTTTGCGGTACGTTAAAAAGTTACATAGGAATTAGAATGCTTCTCCCTTTGATACAGTTTATCTCAAAGGGGCGGAGGGGGGAAACTGAAAAATAAATTAAAAAATGTTGGGTGAAATAGTGTGTTTTTCACTCTGCTCAAAAGTTTTCAGTCACCATATGACGTTTGTGTGGGTTGAGTAAGGAAAACAGAATTGTAAAAATCAGTGACTACCAGCCTACAACCCTGCAAATGTTTTGATGTCTTTACAGTTAAAATTAGACTGTGAAGTTTAGCATGGGATGTTTATTTTCTCCGCACTGTTTTCAGAATGCTTCAAAAACAAAGCTTTTACTTAAAAATAATGTGACTAACTACGGGAGAGCTTCAGTTAAGGGGGAAAAAACCCCCTCAAAACAGATGTTTTTCTAAAAATGTGTTTTCCTCCTTCTACGGTGTAACTTTAGTATAACTTCAGCGGTGATATTGCGGAAACTTGGAATTAAATAAACTTTACTGGAGTAGAAGGCATGCGCTGTTGTTAAAAGCTTACATTTGCAAAATAGTCTTTAAATAACTTCTGGTTTAAAAATGTCCTGCTCATTCTCTTGTATGTTGTTAATACCTAGAAGCAAGATTCTTAAAACCAAAATATATGGTGTTTGTTTTTGGGCAAGTTAAACACAGGGTTACCCTTATCAGAATGGAATGAGTGGTAAATATGTCATTTGCCTAGGGCCTGTGATAAGAGGCAAGTGTTGATAACAGCAAAGTTTAGCTAATCAAAGAAACTCATATTAACAAGAGTAAATAAAAAATACAGGAAAATGCATTCAGGAATCCAGTCTTGTAACTTTGTAAGCAACAGGATTAATCTTCACTGCATGGGAACTTAAAATCAGGCTGAAACCTGAATCATAATACAGTGGCTGTAATTTGAACTGTGAAAGTTAATGGTATAGAAATGTGGAAAAACAATTTAGTTAGGGTCCGTCCAAATGAAGAATTCTGTTTGATTTCTAGAGCGAGTTGTGTTTTTAATTTTGAAGAAAGTGTAAGCGCTTTATGTGTGGGGGTAAATATATGTAAATGGATTATAAAATACTAAAGTTCTCTCAACCTGTAAGATTTTATCTGGCATCTCATGAAAATAATGATGAAACCAGAATTTTTGTGGTCCCGAAAGCTCTTAATGGTTTAAATGTTGCTCCAGTGCTTATAAATACAAAGATAGCAATGTTTAATTCCAACTCAAGTGTTTTCCTGATTCTCTATTTTTATGAAGACCTCTGCGATTTAATGGAATGTAATTGTAGCCAAATTTTGAAATTATTAGACGTGTAATAGCTAGAGGTTTTGGTCTAGTTTGTTGTTTCATTTTTGGCTCTGCCATAAAAGCAGTACACCTGCAGCCATTGCTTTAGGCCTTAGAAATATTGCTTTGATAGAGACATGATTGTAGAGTAAAAGGTAAATGGTTGTTGAGGGACTAGGACGTGGATAGTGCGGATTCTGAACAGGCCAGTAACAATCCCAGACGGCATCATCAGGGTTTTGACTAGAACACTGGCAAAATTGGCCATTGCCAGTGTTAGGGCAGAATCCTGTAGGTCTCCAACTTCAGCACATCTTCAGCATGTTAATCCCGTTACAATTCACTAAGCAAGCGCACTCCTGCAACATCACGAATTTTCTAGTCCATGAGGGTCTGCAAAGTAAAAATAGAGGGCAAGGCGCAACCCAAACATGACCTTAGCTTGTGTGGTATTTTTTTCCTCCCTGCTGTGGGAGGAAAAACCTGCTATGGGTTGCAACCCAAATGTTAGCGACTGTGTGTTGAGAGATGCGTTATGAGCACGCAAAAAAAAAAAAAAAAAAAATCCCTAATTTTGCGCTCATATGTGTTTATGGTTTATGTGATATTAGCTATATTGTTCTACGTTTGAAAAGAAGGTATTTATTTGCAAAGAAAATTACGGACTCAGAAATGAGAGCAGAACTGACTGCACTTTTAATCATGAGTCATTCTCACTCCTTTTCTCGTAAGATAAAAATCAGGTCAGTATAAACAAATCAGATGAGAATAGTTCTTAAGAGGACTAAAGAGTTAAGATTGCAAGAATGAGGAATTTATACTTTTTTAAGTAAGATAGAATTTTCTTCTCCCTTGTAATGTAGCGACAACAAATACCGAGAGAAAAGGAGTAACTTTTGGTGAAACGTGAGCTAACTAAATACTGCGGAAGTGGGAATGGGACAGGCCCTGAGAGAGAAAGAGCTGCAAGGAATGGCGATTTTTCCTTTGGTCTTGGAAAAGCCTGTTAAGAAAAGTCATCATTAGTCTTCACTAATTAAACAGGCAAAAAACCCCAAATGAGCAGGCCCAAAACAAGAGTAAGTTTGTTTGGCAGTGTGTAGCGCTTCAGCTAATGATATCAAGTAGAAGACTACTGCCTGCTGCATTTTGTTAAGTTTAGAAGAATAAGAAATTTGATGAAGGCAAAAGTTACAGATACGGCAGCAGAATGTAAAAGGATGTCAAGGCTCTGGTAGTATACAGTCCTTATTTCGATTTGGTGGGAGGTGGTTGCCCAGAGAGGATTTGGCAGGTATTAACTTTCAGAAAGTTCGTGAAGATGGGACTGCAGAAGGTATGCATTTTCCTTCTGAATTCCAGATTATTGTGATGTTTGGGTCAGGTTCTTGTTCCCTGCAAGCACTGGAAATACTGGAAACATCTGTGCTCAACAGAAAAAAAGCTCAGTACTTTATTTTCTTTCATCTTTCTGAATTTAAAAACAAACATTTTGAAGTGAAGGACTTGTAATCTGCATTCCCAAGTATCAAATTGCTGCAGGTGTGTTTGCTAGTGCCCAGAAGGCAAGATCTGTTTGAACCAGGTTATTTTCTTTAAAGTTCATCTATAAACTTTACAGCTAAATCACTAGGACTGATTTGCTTAGGGACACAGTCTTTGTTTAAATTTTTATACTTGTAGCTTAATGCCCTGAAATATGTGATGAAAAGTGTTTCTTTCTGATCCCCTTCATTTAAAAAAAAAAAAAAATGCACGGGAATATTTTTCTTCCAGATTAATTGACTCGAGAACGGCTATTCTCTACGTAGGCTCTGATACAGTTAGCCTGATTCAGCTGCTGGCACAGGAAAACTCTAATGGACACGCACCACTGTCAAAAACTCCTGCAGACAAAAATGATGAGAGGCGCTCGCTGGTGAAGTCAGGGTGGGATAAGCTTGGAGGAAAAGCAATGTATCTTTGGGTGACTCCCCGCTTGCCTAATGAGTCTGTGCAGCAAAGGTGCAACTTGTCAGAACAAAGCCAGGCTGGCGCGGCGCTGCCTGGAAGAGGGTTACGGCGAAGTTAAGGGGTTTGAAAGAGAGAGATTATGTTTCAGAGAGCGAAGTTAGTCATCCTCACATCCAGTTAAATCCTCACTTACTGCTGAGCCGTCTTCCTTAACCGTGTGTGCGTCACGCCCGCACCGCGGCCCGGCCGAGCTGAGGGGCTTTGCTGGGCGACACACGGGGAGCCCCCGTCGGCGGATTCTGCCTCCACCTCCCCTAAACACCCCAAGCGACTGTTTTTGCTCAGGTCTAATTTATCCACCGCCCTTTACGCAGCCGATGAACTGCGGCCGTGTTGCCCGGCCAGCGTTTAGATTTGGGAGCGGGGTTGTGAAAGGGACATTGTGCTCGGAAGGACCGCTGTCTGCCGCGGTCGGCCGCGCCGTGCCCCATCCTTTGGAGACCTCAAAAGCAGAGCACAGCTGCGATGAGTTTCCAGATCTGTTCGGCCGTGGGGAACCGGCGCTGGTATGCGTGCGAGCTGGGGGGAGCATCCATCTCCCCCTCACAGTTTCTGCCTGGGGGGCTGGCAGCAGCCTCCGAGCAGCGAATTTACAGGGGCGGGCGGCTGGGGCCAAATTAGTTGTGGTTTCGGAGGGCTTTCCAGAGCTTCGCTAGGGAGGAAGGATATCAGTTGATGTATAAAATGGCCAAGGAGCTTCGGTAAATAGACGTTACCCTTCAAATCCAGAGGTCCTGGCAGCGGCTGTGCGGGAGGGTGGGGTTGTACTTTTCCCCTTCCTGTACTTGGACACTTTTGATTATCCAGACTTTCTGGGACTGAGCAGGGCTGCCTAATAACAAAGCCTGCATAATATAATTGCCTAAATAGGCCTATTGTCCTTTTCAAGTCACTCTGCTGTGAAATCTTTCAACTTTTTGCTGAAAATGTTGCATCTAACGTTTAGATGGCTTCATGGCTGCGGCGAGGAGGAGATGCCTTGCCCTCATTTTCTCATTGCTGCATGGTTGAGAAGTTGATTATATTCCTGCCCCCTATTGATGTTTACTCCTTTTGGGAAGCAAATATTTTAGCCCCTTCTGGCAGGGTAAACTGCCAAAAGTAATAGGCCTGGAAATACAAAGCTATGATTGATTTTGACCTTTGCTCACGTGCATGAAGTCTGTCCCCATGCAGTGTGACCCATGCCACTTCTTGCTGAAATCCAAGCCCTTTCAAACCAAATGGAACCATGAAAATACAAGCCATGAAATGCTCTAAACTATTCCAAAATAACAGAATAATCATTTTCCCTGCACTGCAAGGAAAAGTATAGGCAGGAGGGTAGCAGAGCTGGATTTTCTAGCTGGCAAACCAAGAGTAATGTCTTTCATCTGCTGCTGCCTATTTATGAGAACCATATTCTAGGTACAAAATAAACTGGTATCATGTGGGAATGATTCTTCTTTGCAGTCTTTCGGTCACAGTAATCTTAGCTGTTCCTCCTAACTGTAATCAGCAAACAGCCTTCATCCAAAAATGTGGATTTTAAACTGTCTTTTAAAAAATAATTTAAGGTCTGGAATTTTATTAATCTGTTGTTGCACGAGCAAATGTGTTTCAAAAGTTAAGAATGTCAGAAACAGTAGCCTAAAGTTAGCATCCTAAATCCACATTTCATGGCTTCATTTCCAAATATGCTGAGCATCTAGGAGCTCCCTCAGCACTTTTAAAACAGGCCACATATTTCAGTGACCAAATATTATTTAGAACCTTCATTTAATATTAAAAGATTTTAAAGGACTTTCCCACTTCCCCCAAACTGTATGAGAAAGTAATTCAATTCCAGAGTTTACAACATTAACAGTGGAAATAGAGAAACTTACAAAACAAAGTAGAACTTGTTTATAAGAGCATACTACTCTCTTGCTATAAATTTACAAGTCAAGTTTGCAGAATTCCACATTTAATCCACAAACCGAGGTTTTTCTCCCCTCTATTTTGTCTGACTCTCAGACTTCTCTGATTCTGTTTGCTTCCTTGCCTTAATTCAGATGCTCATCAGATACTAATCTCAGACAGTTTCAAACTTGTGGTATGGATTTTAATAGCTAGATTATCTTCCTCATATACTCACTCATCATTAGCAGCTGCTCTGGATTGTTCTCCCAGTGGCAGCGAATTAATATGAGTTTGGTCACTGTGCATTTTGCTTATTGGGAGGGAAAAATCTAGCTTCCTTCAGCTCATTTTAGTAATCTGAATAGGACCGGAGAACTTGAATCATGTGACGGGGCAGCTCATGGCAGCTCACCAGCATGGGGTCCCTGTGTGAGAACCTCCCTTGTACATGACAATCTGATAAGGATATCATGTGGTTTAGAAACACATTCCCACAACGTTCACTTCTTTGTCCCTTTATTTGGGAGTGGGTTGGAAAAAAACTTTTAACGAACTAATGCCAGCCCTTATATAACTGACCCCGCTTTCTTTAGGCATTCTGTTTGAGCCTTACTGCTTCTTCAAATACGTTTAAGAGGGATGGAAATATAATCCAGCAAGTCTGTGTAAAGAAGCCTAGACACAGAGTATATAATATACCTTCTGTTCCCCTTGGACAAGGTGATTTTTCTTTCCCCTGCTTACACCATATATAAACTGAATATTATAAAACTATGTAAGTTAAATATACACATGCAAGCGACACTTGTATAGGTTTAATAGGTTAAAGCTTGAATGAGTATTTATAAATTCACAGAGTGCTCTGGATCTTCACTGCTAAGGACGTGATGTTAAAAGTCCATCCATAGTTTGGAGGGATTTCCGTTTTATGCACTTTCAGTGACTTACATTTTACCCTCTAAGTGCATCCCCTAAGAAAACGAGCAGAGAAATGTCTCGCAACAGAGAGTTTTTTTAGCACCGCTTAGTTTCTTTTAATGGTTTGGGGGATCTCTTTCCATTGAACCATAATATTTTTCTCCAGGCTCTCATTGTATTTTTAGCAAGGATCTTTGAACGATAAAATGACAAATTAAGTATATTTTTGTCTTTTAGAGCCTTATCCAGTGAAGCACTTAAATGCACTCAACCCTCCATCCTTGATTTTAATAAGAGTTTCAGACACAGAGTGGTCGTATGAGTGAGCCGTTAATGTATTTATGTACCACTACTTTTACAAAATATCAGTAAAAGTTCACGGCATTGCGCTGGCTGTTCAGCACAATGAACATCCAGCATTTCTTCTTAGAAAGAAAGAGGGATCCTTCTCCCTTTAAAGATATATAGCAGAGGTGTGGAACGCTTAGACAAGTTGCCTGGTGTTGCACCAACCAGAGACAACTGCCGCAGTTTGATTTAATTCAGATTTCCTTTAGTAGGTGCTTCAATCCTGGAAAGCCATTTGTGCCTGTAAGATACAAACAGTGGAAGGAATGTTTCAATTAAAAAAAAAAAAAAAAAGTCAAATAACACAAAAAAAAAATCTCTCAAATCCTGTGATTTTTTTTAAATTTTTTTTTTTTTAATCTGAATGCAACTTGTGGTGAGTCCCTGAAATGGCCATTACACCACTCCAGTGGTCGTCTCCGCCAAGCTGGCTGGTGGCACAGCCGCACATCATATGGAGATGTGTATCTCTCTTCCTGTGAGACTTCCTTTGCATCTTCCAGCCTTGTACCAGAACCACTCCTCTGCCAGCTGGTGACTGCTACCAAGAGGATTCCCAGGTTCTTGCGTGATAAGCGGATGGAACGGCATCCGAGTGGATTTAAATACTTTGCTTATTCACAAATACCGAACTGGGATAGAGGTGTTCAGGCACGGCACAGATGTTCCCTGGCTTTTGGGGGTCTCTGAGCCTCCTGCCCCCTGCACCGGTGCTCAGGGAACGGCCGTGGGCAGAGACCGGGGCAGGGAGCAGGCTCCTCAGCCGCTCACCTCTCTCCATCTCCCGAGTGCCTCATTTATTCCTCCTCTCGCACCCCGAAACCCACAACGAAGACTAGCATTGCCTGTCTTTCCAAGACTGAACATTCACTCGCACATGAAGAAAAAGGCCTTGGAAAACTGTGTCACAGTGCCATCTGGCGATTCCTGCCCAAACCGTACCGCTGGCAAGGGCCGTGGCCGCCGAGGCGCTTGATCCGCAGGCGGATGCTTTCCCCAGGACCCTGGTTCAGGCGCAGGGGAATGCCTGTGTGCCCCAAAGCTAGTGTGTCTGGTTGGTTTGGGGGTTTTTTTGGGTGGTGTTTTGGTTTTTTGGGGGGTTTGTTTCCCCCCCCCTCCCCATACAACTCTCTGGGTTGCTCTAATCAAAGATCCTATCTCCTCTACAAACCTTCCTTTCCTGGCAGAGAGCACTGATCCACCAATCCGCGTTTTTGGCTTGGGGCAAAAGTCAAAGGACTGGCTAAAGACGTCACGCATGTGTGAGCTTTTTTAGTGTTAAGATCAGGTCTTGGCGGGGAGGGGTTGTTGGTTGGTTGTTTTTAAGCAGTTGGGCATACTTCTGCCTCTCAGCTTTTGGTCTGAGGAGGATTTTCTTTTTCCCCTCCATCTTTCAGAGTATTCCTTTGCATTGCTTTGTTGTTTGGGTTGCTCTTTTCATTCGTTTGAGAAAGAAATTGTATTAGTTACTGGATCGGGGTACATGTCAGATCCTCCTTAGTGGCTGGCTGGAAAGTCTCGGAGCCCTGCCTTTCTTAAAGTACCCTTTTGTTTTCACCCTACACTTTGACCACCCAGATGTAAAACGCAGAACAAATGGCAAATCACCTATGTCTTTCAGATACTTGTGCAAAGTGTCTTTGCTGAGGGGGGCTAACAGAAGAATATGCTTTTCCCAAGTCCTCGTCCCCCAGTGAACCTCAGCCTTCCTCTCTCAGTTCAGAGAGCACATTCCAGCTGTGTTTTTCTAGTTGTGCATATCGTCACATGCTATGCAGGTTAGGTATGTGAACTGCTCGTCTTTCTACACTTTGCATGTATTGCCACATTCACTTCTCTGAGACCATGCCAATAAGGATCCATTATCTTTCCAAAGTCTTGAAACGGAGCCTTCGGCTGCCTGCAAGAAGTCAGAGCTGACTCACATCCTTCTGTGCATTTTTTTTTTTCCTTATCCAAATCCTTTCCTTTCTCTGTGTTTTGGAGAGGTCCTGCAAGACTTCATGGTTGAAGCACGAACTATGTGTTGGGAAGCACTGCATGTCTGGACACAATTTGGGAAAATAGCTGTTCCCCTCTCCCTGAAATGGAGTCCAGTATGAACGCTGCAATTGTTCACAGGGGGCTGTTTCCACCTTTACTAAAATGTGAAAGCAAGCTTAGTTACAGCACGATACACTGACACTGCCCAGTAATACATGTTTGTTTTGTTGTCGCTAACCTTAATTTCTGTGCAGAACAAGAAAACACTCCAATGAAAAGAGGTGAGGAAGGAATGACGCAATTAAATGAGATTAAATCAGAGTATCGGGTTCCCTGAAACACGTATTTGGCTCTTTACCAACAGTCTTCTCCCCATTTTTCAAATAAACACATATTTTCACATGATAACTTTATTTGAAATATTAATGTTTCCAGGGCTGCATTACCTTAGTTTGTTCATCAAAGTCCATTACTATGAAAAGGCTGCTGTTCCTTAGGCTGTTTCAACTTCAAAAGAATTTTAGGGCCTGGTCTATTGGAAAGCTTGGGGGTATAATTAGTGAAAATGGAAATAGATGCAAGAGAAATTTAGTTCCTGATGTTTTAATTTAGTGTAGCACTGCCATGTGTTGTTGAAGAGGATTCTTAAAGGCAAACATAATTATTTCATTATGGTCTTCAGAATGCTTTCATTGGTCTTAATGACAAGAAGCTGCATAAGGAGTCATACATTTTAATTAGACCTTCTGATATTTACATCAGATAAATAACAAATAATTGATGAAAAACAAGTCTTCTGAATGGATGATTTCACACAGAGCTCTGGTTACAGTTTAATGATAAAACATTTCTCATTGCTTTGCATTTTAATTATCTAGAATTATTACTCTAGCAGAGATCTCAAAATACTGTTATTTCCATGCATTTCATTAGATTCACGACTAATTTATATGAATCTGAAGCTAAGAGAAAAGGTGTTTTTCAACATGTATCCCTTACAATCAGTTTCCAGCTTTATTAATTTCGCTTTGCGTTCATTTCTTATGTTTAGATCCCTCTTGTGTATCTGTGTGATAAGACTGTCCAGTAGAAGCTAGTGGGAAGAGTCAGACCTTTTCCTATATCTTCAATTCCCCGCATAGGAGCAAGTCCTGCCATTGTTAACAACCCAGAACTCCTTTAGAAGTCAAGGAGTGAGTATGAAATTGTAGGGCTTGTAGTGGAATTTTCTAAGGAAAAATTTGGTGCCTCTTTCTCACCAGCTTAGTTGAAAGTTGGATTCCTAAATCTCTTTGATTTACTTTGGAAATCTTGCCAATACACTTTTATAATTGTGTGTATGCTTGCAGGTGCATTTAAAATACTGTATTTTTTCTTTTCTTTACCCCCTTTATTGGGTGCTTTATAATACCAGGAAAAATGATTTGAGAGTTTTGCTGCTTGCAAGTGTCTTTCATGTTTGCCAGCTCTCTGGCCTTTCATTTTTGTAACAAAACATATTTCACATTATTCATTCCTGAGAGTATACAGAAAGCTAATTGTTGTTATTGATTTTAAATTTCGCAGCCATTACAAGTAACCCAGATGAGTGGCAGATAAAGAGTAATAATCCATGGAGTTCTGGAAGTGTTTCATGTTTGTCTGTAGTACTTTATGTGATCAATAGTAACTGCCCCATTGAAACTAACTGCTGTATCAAATAACAGTAAATCAAATTAATGTGCTTACAGATTATTTATTGAAAGCTTTAATTGTTCACTGGGGCCCTGCTTATCTCAGGAAACAATAGAAGGCAGTGATCAGGCAAACAGGTTTGCAAATGCCGGGGGTGCCATGGAACAGCGGGGTCTCCCCTCTGCCTGGGTGGTGTGAGGGCTTTCCAAAATGTGCCCCTGTCCCACTGGGATTGCCCACAGGGGTTCATCCCAGGGCAAACTGGTCAGAGGTGAGTTTTCTCAAAGAGCATCTCTTGGGTTCACAAGTTAATTTTTTTTTTTTTTT
>VZTL01045550.1:62058-98217 GCA_013400535.1 Scopus umbretta | reverse complement strand
ACCATAACTACCTCCGAAGCGGCTTTGTTCGGGTTCATTATAACCATAGCCAGATCTGTACAGATCTCGCCCACCCAGAGAAGACCCGGAGTCGTAAGACTCATAAGGTCCAAACCTGGAAAAGTTGCACAGTGAGGAGAAAAAAAAGTAAGCTTACTAATGTTATACATTTCAAAAGACAAGTTATCAGTTGACATTTATCAACTAAAATCAATTTATTACTATACTGGTCCGTACAGTTGTGTTATTGTTTAATCTTGATTAGGGCTGGGCAAATCACACTATGACCAGATAGAAAGCTATCTGAGCCATTTTTGCTACGAACAATTCTAAAGTTCAGTATGCCTGAACTTTGTTTACTTAAAATTTTCAGCAACAGTTACTTACTAAAACATTAGAGCCCAGCCCTAGTCTCACGAAAATAATCACCTGCAGACATTCATAGGCTAGTCAAACTCTCCTTTCTTCAAAATCATGCCCTCATATTCTAACAGTTAAACAGCAGTTAAAAGGTGGCTTAGTTCTGAACTGAGGAAAAAAAAAATAATTTTTTTTTAGTGGTACAGTTGTGAGTCTTAAACACCCCACGGTTCTAATTTTAAAGGAAAAATACACATGCTCTTCCACTCATATTTGTACTTTTTGGAAATTTGCTTCCCTGTAAAATTCACTCTCCCAATCAAAGAGTTCATGATCTTCAGTGTATCCATCTTTCATGTGCAGACCATTAAGTCTAGCAACTCGGGATTTTTAAAGTCTACCCAATGCGTGCACAGTGGACACAAAAACAGTCCTTGGAATTTCAGAGTAGAGTAACAAGGAGCTGAAATCTTTAGTTATTTACTAAGAGTTTGCTTTGCCTGGGAGGGAAGGTCAGGCTAGAAATAATCGATATTTGTAACCACTTGGAAGGGAAACACATTAGTGTCCCTGCAGGGTTATAATAGGGTGATTCAGCAGGAGTTGGGAAAGACAACCCCTTAACTGATAAAATATAAACTAGAACAGACTCAAATTACTAGCTGTATCTATAGTAAACTGAATGCCTTCATTTTAAAATACGTTAGTCTCAGAAGACCCAAAGCTACACAGAAAGTGACACTATCTACAGAAAGAGCCCATGCACAATATTAACGTTACATGGCAAGAGACATTTTGGTGTTCAAGTAATCATTCAACCTCAATCATATGCAGATTACTATATGGTAGGTACAGCTCATTCCTGAATCTCTGCTCAGACTTTTAAGTCAATCTTAATGTTCATCATTAAGCAAATTATACTTAACTAAAATGTTTAACAGAACCGTGCAGCAAAACACAACACTTCTCCAGCCTCCCTACTTAGTACTGTCCTTGCCCAGTGGCACCACAGTGACTACAGACAAGAATCATACAGTAGTCTGGCTACAGCCAAACAAGAATTCAAGGGCGCACACAAGAAAACCATCAGATTATCTAAGTTTTCTTCACATTTTATTTCCTCCAAGATAGAATCACGACTCTGAAAAGCATGCTTCTTTGAATACAAAATTAAGACCTAAATCAAATCAGCTGCTCCCTACTGTTTTTATCTGAAAGAGCAACAGTAATAGTATCCTAGCATTAAATACACAGCTTTAAGACCACCGCATCAGAATTTTTATTTTTAGACCAATCCATCTTACAAAGCAGCCCAGAACATGCACACAGTTTTGAGTGTAATCAGTACCTGCCAATGAAATAATCTGGACATGACTTTCAGATTCAATACCAAGATCATTTGAGCACTGCACATTCAAACCAAAGAACACATACCCTAAATGTTCCTTGAAAACGGAATGTTGATAGATTCAGTCTAAGGCACTAAACCAGTTAGGTCTAGTCTGCTATGTCAGAAATGGTATGTCAGGCCAATCAGCTACAAATTGCTAGCCATTACTGAAAAATAAAACTTTTTCCATTTTCATTCAAAGACGCATTGTTTCACTGTCAAACTTTTCCACAAAAGTGCTGATTATTACAAGAATCTAGCTCTTACAGTTTAGTATTTGCTAGTATTTATCAAACATGAAGACTCAGAACGGAAGTGTTCATACAAAATCGTAACAACATGCCTCAGGAACACTTAAGTTAGAAGACAGAATGATTTAAACTTAAATTGGATTTGATCAATTCTTGGGACAACTGAAGGATTATTTTACCTGTTACCACCACCACCACCTCCTCCGCCTCCACCTCCATGACTCTCCATCCCATAGGATTGGTTAAGGTAAGAGTCCATGGATCGTGGGCCACCATAGCCTCCATGCCCATAATCACGGTCCATGTCTAAAAAAAGAGCAGAAAAATGTTTATAAAGAAAGCAAGCAAGAAGTCTTATTCAGTACTCTAGTTTAAATTCTTAAGTAAAAAGTTTACTCTTTGCCACAGTGCTTACAAACAAAATACAAAACTGCCAGCTGCAAACCAATTTCGACACTGCGCTTAGGGAAGCTGCGTGTCCTTGTCATTATCTGAGCACCTCCTAACTGAAATCCAGTTCGTATTTTTTCCCCAATAGTGGGTAACTCGGGATTATCGTTCCATCAGCTGGAATTCAGACGCGCATTAATTTAAGAGAATGAAATGGAGAAGCCCGATGTAGAATATGTCAGAAGTTAGTGGAGAATCAAGACCACTTCTCTCCCTTTAAGAATGCTCACAGGCATCTGCTTTCTCTAGCCAATGCCACAAGAAAACTTCACTCACATTGACAGAGACCTTGGGTCAAGGTTACAAGCTGTCACGCTGCAGTGCAGATTCTGTATATAGGCTACAGTCAAACAAAAGAATTTTCTCAATCTAGCACAAACAAAAATCCACCCAAAGCAGCAATGAATTGCAGTTCACTGACTGCACTAAGATGGTGGTATTTCATAGCTGAGCTGATGTCACTTCATGACATCTTTATACCTTGTAATGAAATCTGGCAAAAGAACCAACTTCTTCCTCAACACTGGAAGTCCTACGTAGAAGTTCTGGTTAAGTAACCAGTCATAAATTCAAAGCACTAAAATAGTGTCATGGATCTGCATAACAAGTATGATCCACTGTCTTCCTGTAGCATACACAATTTGTACTTCACTGGCATTCTAATGATCAAAACTGCTTCCCGGTACCAACCAACACGAACTTTTGGATAATACAAAGAAAGCCTGGCAAGTCAAGCCTCACAGAAAAGGTAACACAGAGAAGGAAAACACGGTGAACACAGGAAGGATAAAGATATAACCACACAAAGACTTGTCCACTCTAACAAGAGAGAGTATTTTATAAATTTCAAAATCTCAAAGTTTAAACCATTGACTTTTCCAGAAGATAACATGACAATCAGCTCACCTGAAGTCTTAAGGAGTTTTTCCGTTTAAAGAAACATGGTATTTCTCTGTGCGTATCGCTTCATGAAAATAACTGTAGTGATGAAAATAAGTATATAGAGTATTTCCTGTTTGTACCTGCATCTTGTTAGCACTAGGCAGCCATCGTGATCTACTTACTTATATCTGTCAACAACAAGAATTCTGCAGATGGTATTGAGCTGACTGTATCACTTTTACACAGATGTTCTTAGCATGCCTGAATACGCTCCAACAAATGAAGATCTCCTGATCTTTTTTTCCTTCTAATAATCATAGGTACTTTCTAAAAAACTAAATATCATACTTCTGAAAAAAAAAACCAAAAAACACAACAACCCTTTGAACATGGAAGTCACACTGCACCTTTCCATATTTTGAACATACACTAAAGATTCTGCAGCAAAGCACAAAAAAAGCTTTTCAAAATACTAATCATGTAGCACCACACAGCATGAACGTAAACTGCAAAAAGTTAATCTTTAAAGATATGGCTAAGGCTTCTAAGAGAAGCTTCTAATATTGCTCTCTGCTGTGACTGAATGATCTACCACCTAATCCAGTGGAATACACTCAAGACTGCCTACGTAAAGACACAGGCCAGTAAAAAGAATAAGATAGTCAATAAAATAAATTCAGTTTCACAGAAATTAAGGTTAGATGATCCTGTGGTCAATCCCAGATCAAGATGGTTTGTTTGTTTGTTTAATACAGTATATCTAAATCAAGACACTGACATGCTGAAAACTGAAATATCTGACCTCAAAGCACCCAATAATTTACCTTACTTTCACCTGCTCCCTATTACCTACAGATCCCGAGATGGCACAGAAGTAATTAGATTAAGAGTTGAAGAGGTGAGTCAAATCATTCAGCAAGGAAGAACATAACATACTGTCAAGATCCCTGCCACTGCACTCCAGTTCTGTTACAGTGTAGTCAGGAGTGACCAGTGTTGCCCACACGCCAGAAGTTCGCTAGTGGGAGAAACACAAAGAACATTCACATGCAAAAGAACCCTTCCAAAAAATGCTTTGAAGCATAGTTTTGAAATAAATTTTTAGTCTAAAATTTTTAGCATGAAAGCAAATACTGAAATATGTTTTACAACCACAGGATAACTTCTGACATCCACTTTTGCTCAACACTCTCCTTACTCATCCACAGTTCATGTTATCTAACATCAACACTCTTGCTGTAGAGCTATGCCAATCCCTAAATCCTCAGATCACTGCCTTTTGGACATCACTACCTCCTCCGTAACAGTGAACAACCTACTCATCCTTTCCAGTCTCACTACGTTTACCTCCATTATAATACTCATGTTAAAATGTGAGTACATTTGAGAAGGTTTAACAGGGGACAGCTACAAAGGGAAGAGGGATGATCACTTGCATGATTTTCTACTACAAGAAACTGGAGGCAGCAAATGAAACTTAAAAATAACAAGCTAAAAAATTAATTGGATCCTTTTTCACAAAACAGATACTTAAGTCCTGGAACTGCTCTGTGACAAGAAGTTACTAAACATTTATATGGATTTAAGAAAGAAATTGGATAAATCCACTGACAAGAAATTCAAAGGATGTTGAACACAAAGACTATGTCTCTGGTTCAGAAAGTCCCCAAGCTGTAAACGAGCGAAGGCATACAAATATACCGAAGGAGTACTTGTATTATTCCTTCCACACCTCCAAACGGATAGCGACATACAGGATACTGGTGAGGCGGGACGGACACATCTTTGACCCGACCTAATGAAGGTGATCTTATGATGTCCCTCCAACTACTTCATTAACTGTTCCAGACTGCTGAGCAGTGAACCTATCATTCCAGCCACTGGCCTCCTGGTTCAATCATTCTGTCAGCTGCAAACTTTACTGAAGATTTAGAGATTTTACACTTCATGCCCAGAGCTTGACAAAGATACTACATTCAAATTAAGAAGTGTAGTATTTCTTCAGGCATTAAGCTTTTCTTTACTCTCAGAGTCTCTTCTCCAGATAGACTTTATCCTAAAAAGGGGGAAAACGTACAAGACAACAGTAAATACTCACTTAGGTGAACCAAAATAAAAGGATTTCAATTTTTGAATGTAGTAGCTGAATAATAATCACTTAGCCTTAATTCTTACAAACTCAAGGTAAATAGCTTATCAGTTGACAAACCTCACAACCATAGACATCAAAATCCATTTGCACTGGGGCCTCTCACACTTTTGATTCTTCTAACTAAAGCAAGACAGGTGGACATGGAGCACTAAAAAAAGCTGTATCTGCACAGAACGATTTCCTCTGCCTATAGGCTGCTCCCTGTTATGTTAGCTCTGGCTGTCACCACCAGTGGAGATATGCAGAAGTTGCCTGTCTGTGCAAACTATTCAGACCAGATGTGAAATTTATTTCACATGCTAAGAGAACATGTGCTAAAGTACTAGAGAAAAAACACCAGGAATTGCATTGCAGTGTCTCAAACTGAAAATTCAAAAGTGTAGTACTTCCACTTAAGTTTAAATGGTAACTGTTTATCAAAGAAACTTTTGAAGAAACATTGTAGCTGTGTATCTAGGAATACTACAGAATGAGAAAGAGATGGGGGGGTGGGGGGTGGAAATGGTTCACATTTGCTCCTGAAGTTTAAAAATGAAAAAGTAAATCTCTGAACTGATGAAGGCACTGACAAAGTATCTGAAACAAAGAGTTTGCTGAAGGAATAAATCAGGTTTTGGCATCTGAACCGTCCTGCACAAATACAGTGTGGATGAATGAGCTGTTGAACTACAGTACAGAAATAGAATTGCAAAGAACAATCTCGCTTTTCATTTCTAGATCATACTTAAAGTCTACTGGGGTAGGAGAGAGGGAAAAGTTATGTCAAAGGTGAAAAAAAAACCTATTACCTCTAAAATAAAAAAAAAGAACAGGACACTAAAAGATGAGTTCATTTGCAAATTAAAATGTTCATCTATATGTAATCCTTCAGATTAAAAAAAGAAGCCATATCTGATGGAGAGATCATTAAAAACAGCTGCAAAATAAATCTCAATAGCCAGCAATGAAAAAAATCAAATTTTCCTCAGGAAAAGAACTAGGAAGTTAAACATGTTGTTGATAAGACTCAGAATCCCTTGGTATAGAGGATTCCATTAAAAAGAAAAAGCTTAACAACAGAGAACACTGAAATCATATTCAGAGCAGAAAGAAACTAAATCATTTTCAATAGTGTTCTCCACGTGGAGCATATGAAAAGGCTAGGAAGACGAGAAAGGAGAAAGATCTTGCAGTATTAAATAAATACATTTCAGTAAAATAAAAATAACCTTTAAACAATAAAAAAATAAAACAGAAGTACAGGCTTGAAACAAGCTAAATCACATAATCCACAATGATTACAACAAGCTTAAGGATCCATTGTGCAATAGTAAGCAGTATTTTTTTCCAGGCACATTACATTTTTCATAACACCACCGCCCACTTTAAGATCACAAACTTGTCATTAGATACAGAAGTTTTAACACATCATTGGGTCCCATGCAAAACAAGGAACCAATCCAACAATGTAGATGAATTTTAGGAATAGCAGCAAAAGCCATTTCCCCTTCCAGATTAAAAGGACAATAGTTACAGTAATCAAAATATTAACATGAATAGTTAATAATATTTGTTAACAATAATAACAGAATTAATACTGCAGGCCATGTCATCTCCGTCTCAAACCAAGTCATCCGCAAGGGACAATGGTGGAATTACAGCGGTCACCAACCATCCAGTGAAAAGTGCTCCACACTGGCTAAAAGCTTCCAACAGGAAGAACCTTGCCAAGAACTCAAAGGAAAACTGGGCAGATGAAAACTCTCAACATCCATCCTCTATTGCCATCTACTGGACCCCTGCAAGATAGCCTTTAGCCCACTGTACAAACGGGTAAGACAAAGCTTTATGCATGCCTTACTAACATACAAACAATGCTTAAACATTAATGTTAAATGGCTCGAGCTGCATACATCATAATTAAACTTGTTGAATAATTATGAAAAATAGAAAGCTTAATTATCACAAGGAAAACTATTATTAGAGAGGTACATGAAAGGAACAATCTAGTTGTACAACATACATTTGATTGGTTACTTCCCATAAGGAGCCTGGATTCACTTTAATACGAATGTCATCAGATCTCAGAAAAGCAGGTTCTAGTTAATGGCTACAGTGAATATTCCAATAAGATACTTAAACTGCCACTTAAGAACCTATTCTACTAAAAATCTAAAGGACATTTAATTAGGAATTAATACAGAAGATTAAAAAACAGGGCCACGGCTTTAATTTCTTTATTTTACTATGAAGACAAATAAAAGCAAAATAATATCATTGACAAAAAAGGTAAGACTCAAGGAATGTACCATAAAAGTGATAATACTGCAATCAAAGACGTGTCTGCCATCCGCATAACAGCCAGCAAGAGCATCAAGAGATCCAACAGCAAACGCTTATTTGATGACATCTGTTACATTAAGTTTGGATGCAGTATGTGATAAAGTTTTTTTATATTAACATCCTTTTAGTACTTGCTTGCGTGCCAGCAAGGGATGTCAAATCATTTCTTGAGTCTTACTGAACTCATAACCTTAATCATCTTACACAAATACGTGCATTCCTTTTTGTGGTATCTATGTGGTATTTTTGATAGTGTAAAAACAAGAGCTAGCTTTTGCTGTATCACATTTACTTTACATCCTTTCTAGACTCCTTCCCAAACTCTTAGTTAAAGTAAACTTAAAAATAAAATAGAAACAAAAATAAAAATCAAGCAGTTCCAGGTTCTGTTTTTCCCCTTGTCTATATAAAAGGGGGGAACATCCTCTTTCTTTTCAACAGAAGTAGCGAGAATCAAATGCAGTAGTCCATAAGAAAACAAAAATACTGATTTATGCAAAAGGCATCATCATAAGAAAAGTCTGTATTCCCCCCCCATCCCCACTCCTTGACCTCACAATTCTGATTTGGAACGTGCAGGAGTTCATGTTGACATGCCCAAGATGAAAATCAAGTCTCACTCCCAGCCAGTTACAACTCCTCCAGAAAAAAACATGTGCAGTCAAACCACGTTACGTACTTTTAATAACCCGTTCGTTTGGTTTTTTTTTTTTTTTCTCGTTTTTGTCAACACTGACTGTTCAGCCCCAACGCTTTTTACAGGTTAGACGTATTTATAGCTCATACCTGAGACTGACCCACTGGGCATGTTCACACCACAATGCATGGGGGTATCTGGGAATCTCCAATCTCTGTCTTCAGCTGGAGAGGATGGGTCAGTGAGAATGACTTAGTGCTTAGCAAGAGCCGGAGGGGAGAGACAGGGAGCCGCAACAAGAGGCGGCTCTCTCTNGCAGCGCGGCCACGGCGCGCGGCGATTGGCCCGGGCGCCGCGTCACGTGAGCAGACCGGCCTGCGCCGAGACGGGGCCCGGGACCGGCGCCGACGCCGCGTGAAGCGCTGGCGCAGGGTGCCCGGATCGGCTGCGTGAACGAGGGAGGCTGCGCGGCGGCCATGTTGGGCCCTGGCAGCCGCCATTTTGCGTTCGGGCGCCGGGCCCTCTCATGCTTGAAGCCGGTCCGGGATCAGCGGTGGCCGAGGCGCCGCTGCTTCGCCCTCCCACACAGGCGCACCCTTGTGCCCTGGGGAGGTGGCCGCTGCAGAAAAACACTCCCCTCGGTGCACAAGGACCAAAACCTGCCCTTGTGCAGAGCTAGGAGTCGGGCAGTGCCTGGCGGGAGGGAGCCCAGGGTGGCTTCCCCACAGCTCCGCAGCCCCGGGCGTGAGGAGCCCTCTCCCATGGCCCTGCCAGCTCCCCCGGGGGCTGCCGCTGCCTTGTGCAAACCAAATGCTCTTGCAAAATAAAACGCTTGTTTAAGCAATGCCACCCTTGTAATGCCCCCTCTTCGACGACACTAACAGGTGTTAACACTGGCTCATCCCTCGATTCCGAGACAAAGTATTTCAGCGTCTGTAACGGGCTGCGTTGACGCAGGCTGACAGTAAACGCAGACTTCCATTTTAAGTTCGTTGTAACGCTGCGTTCCTCTATGCAGCCAAAGATTTGAGGAAGAAAGACTTCGCCACAGATGCATCGTTGTGCAAAAAAAACCAACAAACAACCCGAAAGTCCTGTGTGAAGGTCACGTGCGGAGAAGTATTTCATTCCTTACAGCTTCTTAAATGTTTTCTACAACTCTGAAAGAAAGAAAGAAACAAAAAGATAAAAAAGGCATGTGAGGGAGATGGCAGCGAGCAGATCTGGTACAGAAAACCTGGGAATATGTCTCAGGACAAGCTGTGGGTGAACATTCAGGTTGAAAGGGCGGGCAAAGCCACTATCTCCTCGGGCTTGGTTCTGTCAGGGAAACAGGGCTCCTTCCGGACGTGGGTGGCTGACAGGACGGCGTCAAAAACTTCCAATTTCTCCCCATCTGAAAAGTAAGAAAAGCCTCATTGCAGGAAGGGAAGATTTGACTCACCCGGGCCCAGAGGCCTTCTGTATTCAAACCGAAACCTCAGTCTGTCGGAGCAGTCAGCCAGTTGCCCTCCCCGAGCTCTGGATGGCAGCAGATGCGAATGTACTTGAATCGCGGACTTCGGCTGCAGCGAGGGAAAAGCACCGCAGCCGGCAGTTCTCCCTGATGAGCTCTCCTCTGGTGGCTCTCAGCTCCCTTCTCTCCCCAGCATCGCAGGAGAAATGCATGCAGAGAAAATGGTTATTCCCCGCTGAAGGGAGTCATTCCTTCGGCTTCACCGCCGACTAATCAGCCCAAGATACGTTATGCTTGGGCAGAGCGGTGATTTCAAGGTCCAAATAGCCCTCATACAGACTTATTTATGCACCCATCCCTTTACACGTGCACCTTTGTGCAGACCAGGCAAGTTTCTCGCACCGAACACGAGATTTCTACAGTATGCATTTTCCTATACGTTCCCTGTATGCCTCATGTTTGCAACATAGCAGCCTCTTTTCTGCATTCTTTTTTGCACTGCTGGGCGCAGCGCTGCTCAACCTGAATTGTAGTCTTGGGCTTGCGAACAAGAAAAAGGAGCAGCATCAGGCTGCCCTGCAGATGGGAGCAGACCAGCGTGTGGGCTGATGCAGTCAGAGGGGTTCCTGCTGGAAGGAAAAGCGGCAAGCATTGCTGGGCATCCACCTCAGCAAGCCTGCCAAGGGCCTGCCCGCCACTTCAGCATAACCTAGGCACACCTGTTGTCTCTTCTTAAGAAAAAAACACATTTGAAGATATTTTTTTTTCCCATGCAAGAAAATGCATGGGTACAGCTCTATGCATTTTGCTGCATGCAAAATAAAAAATGCGAGGATTTAAAAAAATAGCATAGACACGCACAGAATCCAGAGACTATCCTAGGTAAAAATTCAGTACAGATGTGGTGGGAATAAACTGATTTTCCCAGGTGGACTGAAACACGCAGCAGTCAAAATTGCAAAGTGTCATCTCTGCTTGAGGACCCAATGCATGCTGGAGGATGAGTTGCTGAGGAATGTGCTAAGTGGATTCTCACCCCTTTCCAATGCATCTGGCTAGGCCAAATGAGATGGCTAATGAAAATGCTATTGAATAAGCAGCTCTGAAGGGAGGAAATCATGCAGAATAGATTTGTAATCACTGTAACAATATCTGGCTAATGGTTATTCAAAATAAACACAAAGATCGAGAAAACCTGATTCATCTGAGTCAGCTGCCCCCAAGACTGTCAAAGGTGAATGTTTTAGCTGTTGCCCTGGTGCAAAACATCTGAATCAGCTACTCCTGAGACTATCAAAGATGAATGATTTAGCTGTTGCCCTGGTGCAAAACCTACGGAGGAACTCAACAAATAAACTCTCTGGTAGGCTGTGCAACCTAAGGGGACTATTGCATAAAGGCGAACAGGATTTATAATGAGCTGCCTGAGAGGGAAAGACTGGGATTAAACAGGAGACTTGTTGAGATGATACAGGATTATTTGAGATGTTTAGGGAAAAGGCCAAAGACAAGGAAGGGAGAAAGAAAGGTAGGTCAAGGAAGAACAAAAAAGATCGAGGTGGATTGGAGAAGGGAAATAAAAAGGATGGTTTGCATGTAAGCAGGCTGCTGGTCAGTATATTTGTATGGCTGAGCCCTGTGACTGATTGCCACTGTCTGTCCTATCTCTTTTTAAATTCTGTTTTTAACTATTTTCCATGTGATTGTGTTCTCTGTTCTGTGTCTGTGCATGTGATCGGCTCGTGAACTCCAAGCCAGACTAGTTGGTGAGTTGAATGAGCAGTCTGGGAGACAGGTACCGGGAGACCCTTTGCGGGGGTTTTCCCTGAGCACGCATCCTTAGAGCCAGGACTGGGCTATGCACGCTGCCTGCCTATGTGGTGGGGGTCTCTGTAAAGACCCAGACTGAGAATGGGCAGAAGCAGGACGAAGGCACCTAACGCTCCCCATTTGTAGGATAAAGGCCTTGATGCCAAGAAAGCATCTTTTTTGTGCATCTCTCCACTATTTTCCTAAAGCACATTTGTTCTCTGACTAATCCATCAGCATATTTACTCATTAGAGCATACTAGACTACCAAGGGTCACAGGGTTAAGCCTCTGTATTTTGTTGTCTTAAAAATCTGACTTCAAAAGGTTAGAAGCAGCCTCTGAAGAAACCAACGATCATTGAAATCAGCAGAGAGATTCATACAGACTTTAGGGAGCTCTGAATTGGGCCCCTGCACGTCATGGCAAGGTTACTTATAATTTGTATGCAACCCCCCAGTGTTATTTTGAGAATTACCACTGTCCTGTGTGTCGTTTCACGATCTGAGGAAGTTATTGACAACAGAGGTGGTTGTTATGGGGACAGCAGTCTGCCAAAGAAAAGAAGGTACGTGACAAAGAGAACATCCAATTATGAAAAATTTGTTCTCATACCAACAAGCACTTCAGGGACCAGACGGAAGAAGAGGTGCTTTCACATGCAGCCCTGCAACCACACAGGTATATTTGGGCTTTTAAAGTTATTGTCCCAGAACCAGAAGCTCAGGGAGAAGAAACTGGATCTGGGGGCAGACCAAGGCTACAGCAGGTATGACATACAATTTTTTGGATTCAATACAAACAGGTCAGCAAAAGCGTATTATTTTAGACTTAATTATGATCAATGGGCCACTGTTGGTTTCGGGCTTTTTAAAACAAAGGCTCCTTCTTTCCTCCCTGCAGGACTCCAAAAAGGAAAAAATCAAAGCTAAGCAAAGCAAAACAAAATGGAGACATAAGAAGAGAAAGGGAACAGGCGAGTATTGTACTTCATTCGTTCTCAATGATCCAAAACATGAATGTTTCTGTTCAGTGTAGAATCGCCCTGTGCAATCCTGTTCTGCTCTTGAATTCATGGGCTGCTGCTTCCTTGGGTTTTTTTTTTCTTGGGTTTTTTGTAAATTCTTCAGAGCAGTACAAGGGGTAAAAGAACAATCAGTGATTTCTCCAAGCAGACACAGCAGCACGGTTATTGTGAAATACAGCTCTTCTGTAGTTCAGTACTGTAACTACCCACACCCTCTCCTCCTCTTTCCAAGTGCTGTGTTTTCTTCTTCCTTTTCATTTAAAGCGTTGTCTAAAACCTGAAGAAATTCTGTAAAATGACTATCAATTGCTGCTAACAGTGGTTAGCAACCAGGTATTAGCAACTGTGGAGGCCTAATGCTAACAAATCCTCTGTATGTCGTTGCAGTGGAGTTGATCTAAGTCTCGTTGACGATAGGGGAGGGGGTTCTTCTGGCCTTTGATGAAAGCTCTCTGTCTCTTAACTCTGTTTAGAGCAGGTGTGATTGACATAATGTTTAAATCTACAGGAGCACGTCTCCAACGGCACATCTCTCCGGTGCTGTTAGAACATCATTCTCAGCAGTGGAATTTTCTTTTTTCTTTTTCCTTTTTTTTTTTTTTTTTTAATTTTTAACATACATCTCCACTGACACTTGACATTTTCAGGATGTGGCTTTCTTTGCTTTTTAGGATGATGGGGAGTGGAGCAGGAACATGAATATTGCATTGATTCTTTCTAGAACATGAAATCTAACCCCCTTTGTTTCTTCTTAGATATTAACATAGAAGCAGATCCTTCCATCTGAGCCTCGCAGAAGAACCATGGTAACCATCCAGAGCCACGCTGATTTCAGTGGGCTCTTATGTCTGTTATCACAGCATAAATCAGAGCCATAATATGGTGTTTCCAAAGCTGAAATATTATGGCCTCCGTATGTATAAATTGCACAACACAAGCGTAAAAAATGCCCTAAAATTCAGCAGGAGGGAGTGGAAACATCCTAATGCAGAAACATACTAATCATGTTATCCTTTCCTACAGGGGGAAAAACCACCAGAGTATAGAGTAAAAGTCAACCAAACTTAACAAACTTCTTCATATAGCTCCTTTACAGGAAAGACTAGAAGCTTTCAGATGTGCCGTAGCGCAGACCTGCTGGAGCCCCATCGGTATCCCACAGGCAGCCGTGGGCACTCGCCGGAACGAGTAGTTGCCATAACTTTTGAGTCGCAGTGGACCACAGAAGTGAGGGTAGCAGGACCCATTTCAGGCTTTGGTTTGGTTTTTGGCATGATTTCCAACCGCTGGTTGGCTGGGAATAGAGAGAGGATATCAGCTTCATTACCACACAGCCCTAGAGGAAGAAGGATCTTTGCAGAGCAACTTCTTAGTAATTGGCAAATTATCAGTGAAGTGCCTTACTTTCCTTGCATGCAAATACTTAGGAGCAATTACGCTTATTGCTTTTTAGATTTGCAGCTTACTTTTACTTTACACTCCTTGGAGGCCGGCTTGATTTATTACCCACTCTTGCAGGAAAGTGCCGCTGGAGGTGTGTAGGCCTCTGCCTGGGCTATTTGCCCTATAGCCTCCATGCTGGGCGGGTCAGAGCTGCGTAGGTGCCCTAGGCAAAGACAGAACTGGACTTGTCATTGCTCGTTGCCCTTTCACTGTCAGTCAGCCCACCGATGTCCTGGAACACTTCTTTCCGTTGCCTATTATGCGCTCATTTGCTACTACGTTAAAGATGCCCATGCCATAACCCCTGCCTAACCTTCCCTGCCCTTCAAAAAAAAAAAAGCCAAAAGACACATATAACTAAGGCAAACATATTCATTGCCAACATTTTTCAACCCTCCTGTATAGGTAGTTATGTATCAGAAAGGGCACAAACCCTTTTCCCTCACAAGAAACTTTGCATTTAAGTCCATTTTATGCACATGCCCTCTCCCACACAGAGAGCAACTGTAATAGCAACGTGCCATTCGCAGCAAGGGTTTATTCACACTGTTTTCCAGGAAAGTTTGGCTGGTGCATATACATTTGAAATGCTTTTTAGATAGAAGCAGCATGTATGAGGAACGGTGAGGTTCCAAGATGAAAAACATGAAGATAAATAACACTTGCAGCACACAGCAGCAGTCAGACAACTTACCTCAGACTATAAAGGCATGTTTTTATATATACATGCCTCTCTCAAATAAAAGTCACCACTAACTAGGATACTGTTACTGTGACTGAAGACAAGAATGCTGAATAAGTGAGATGTGAAAAAGCATGTCATCGTCTAAGGAAAAAATAAATAACCGGGTGATTTTTTTCATACAGCTCAAGTGGCTGAGGACTTCTAAGGCCAAAGATCGTGGTCTCTAGTCTTCTTTGTGACTATGGTGTGTATAGATAAAGCCATGGGCCTGCTACAGAAAGAAGAAGAGAAACCTGAAGAGGAGAGCCCCAGATGGGAAGGGACCTACTGCAGACAATCCCCCACGAAGGGGGCTCTTCAGAAACAGAAAACTCATCCCTGCCATAGGAGCAGAAGAGAACGTACAGCGTGCTGCCGTGTCCCCTCTGATGCCCGGCCTTCTCTCTCTGTACAGTTAGTGGGAAATGCTAGCATATTTGTTACGGCTTTTGTAGGGAAACAGGTAGAAGAGGGCATGTCTCCTTTTCTTCCATGCTGCAGTAAGCTTAGAAGAGTTTAGGATGTGGGCTTCCTTCTTCCTTCACAGAGGTAGGAGGCTGCCCACGCTTCTGTGCCTCCATCCTCAAAACTGCCATGAACGCTACACAGAGTTTAAAAATACGCAAAAAAAGGGCGGGGGGGAAGGTTGAAGGTGTCGTTATTTGCACTTGCAGGCCACTTTGTGAGCCTTTGCTCTTGGACTTTATTCTTGAACTTTTCAGTGTGACTCTGAGCAACATATTTTCTCATTTTTAATTTATTGTTTTTATTGTTATTTAAGGCTCAGGTTTCCATGCTCTCTTGAGTCAGACTGCAGAGGTGTACAGCAAACACTAACTGTTACAAGATTTGTGATAGAATCACCAGAATGTCAACATACGGTTTGACATAACTTTTCAGATATTTTTTCCTGTGTTCCCAAAGTAGTTCATTCCAGGAACAATCTCCATGTGGCCCAATACATCCTGCCATGAGGGTACTCAGCATTTGTTTCCTTAAATTCTGTGATGTTGCTGAATATTACCAAAGGAGCTGGTCTGCAGAAGGTGTTTTCCCATCGTTCAGCAAGGGAAAATTGCCATCTGATTTTGCTGGATTTATGATGTAGTGTGTACACCGTGGCACACAGTCAAACTTCCGTGTAACAGTTTATTTCCAGGTTACTGACATTTTATAGGGGAATCGCTGCATAGTTTTGTGAAAACAAGGAGTGTACGCAGAATCTTTTAAAACATGTAAGAGAAGAAAATAGCTACAGCTTCTTTCTCACACTGCGTGCATGCTACTTCCCATGCACTTCAAGGATGACAGAAATTCCCACAAGCACTTTACCGTTCAAGGCTCAGAAAACCTGCATACATTGCACATGTTTCTGGACCAGGTTTGTGCACGTAGTGTGCATTTAGTACGGTCTGAAGATTTAACGCTGAAAGTAATGCTGCTCTGTGCCTTCCGTTTGTTGTGCTTTGAATGCATCTGCGCTGAGGAGCCTCACATCCAAACAGTCTGGTTTCTGTGAAACATCTGATGATTACACACTCCGTTAGCTCAGTAATTGTACTGTTAAACCCGCTTTGGAGCCTTGGTCCGGAGACAGGGGGTTGGATTATTCACTGCAAAAGGTGGGTGCTGTGCCACTCCCCCCACACCCCTCCACATGTGTCAGCAGTCAGGGCAGCAGCTCCCAGGGTGTTGGGGAGAGGCTTGGCACCGATGGAGCAGCTTGGCACTGATGGAGGTCTCGCGTGTCCCCCCCAGCTCTGCCCTGAGAAGCTTCACTCCGAGGTCTGAAAAATGACATCTACCCTGGTAACTCTGTCCTGCTCCGCTCTGCAGCACGGCTCTGCCTCGCCAGGAGACAGCTGGTTCTGCTGAGCCCAAAGAAGCTCATCCAGAAAATGATAGAAAGCATCTGCTCACTATCAGCTTTTGCTTCCTCCTCCTCCTCCTCCTCCTCCTCCTCTTGTTTCTCTGGGTCTCAAGTCCTGGCACGAATGTAGAGATGCTCTCCGCAGCCTGAGCACATTCATCAGTGTGAGGATCACAGAGTCTGTCAACATTTCCTCCACGATACTTGAGAGCACTTTGAAACCAGCACTGGCTGCCCCTCAAAAATCCCAGTGAAACGTGGATTTCACTCAGCTCCGTGCTTCAGGGCCATATACCTACTCGGCACACGGTTCCAGCCAGCCTCATTGTCTGTGGTCCCAATCCAGGAGCACTTTTAAGTGCGGATAACCTCATCTAACCGCGATTATAGGTCTTAATACAGATACACAAGCCCCGCTTTTTGTGGGCTTTTTAAAATCTCATCCTTTCAAATCCAGTTTATGTGCAGCCACACAAATAGCCGAATCAGCTCTCCTGAAAAGGGCCTTCTGAGGAAGGGCAGAAGTGAGCATCGGGGAGTGACAGGGGCCTCAAAGGCAGTTTTTCTCCCCTATTTTTGCTACCAAAGGACATGTAATCTCAACTCCTGCCAGGTTAATGGATTCACCTCCTTCACCGCTGAGACTCCCCGGCACAAAGCCCAGAAATATCTTAGGTAGCTATGGGAGGGAGCCGTGAAGATGTGTATTTTTCCCTTCCACGAGGCGTAGGTTACGCATTCTGGGACAGAAAGGCCAAATCAGGATTCAAACAAAAAAGAAACGCATATGTTCCCCGTCCCTGTCGACAGCTACCACCCAGCCCAGTCACCTCCAGTCACGGGCACTGGTGAACTGGATTTGTTATGGGCTCTGACCCAGATCTTCCCTGTGGCTGAGATACGTCTCTCTCCCTTTTTCTCGCTCCTTTCCCAGTTATGGCTCCAGCAACTACAGGCGAGCTAGCAGAGGGCTACAGTGTGAGGGATATGTGCTTATGTATTTTGCCCATGAGAGGCAAAAAATCAAATGCAAACATACACGTCTAACATAACGTTAGGCCCAGATACCCAGGGCCAGCTTCAGAGCGCCTGGATTAGCGCTCCACGAAGCAATCGGTCTGCCTTGCCTCCTGGCGCATTCCTGCACGCAAAACACCAGGGTTTAGGAATGGATACACCGTGGGTAAAGCCTGAAACCGGTCCTAAGTGCTCCGGTTGTCCAGCTCACACCCACGTACAAAGGCCAGCTCCAGCTCCGTGTGGTTCAGAGACCACGTGCAAGACGGCTGCCCCAGGAACAGACGCCGGCTAGACAGGCTCTAGCTTTCTCCTCGTATTAGGTATAAGGAATTTTTCCCGCTTTGTGCTTGTTCAGTGGAATTTGGATGCGGAGCCAAAGATTGCTCCACAACTGCCTCAGAGAAGCGTGATTCATCAGACGGCATTTGCAAGGGGCCATCCCAGTGCCTGTCCCCTGGAAAACCCCCCGGCTACGGCAGCGAAACTCTGGTGGCACTGCTGGTACAGGTGGGGGTCCCACTCAGGTGGGCGTTCCTAGCAGACGCTCATAACACTTATATTGTCTTTTCAGTGTATGACTGCAAACAATTTTAATTTACTCATCTAGAACAGCCTTTCAGCACTACAGGAAAAAAAAAAATGCTTTCCATGTTATTTCTGGAAGCTTAGATAATTTTTTTCCACTTTCTCCTTTCCTCTGGGCAACACCTCCCCTTTGCATAATTTCATTAAGATGTATAAACTGTCCAAGACATACACCAGGGAAAGGAGAGCCAAAGCAGCAATCATGGGGGGCAAGAAGGGTGGTGGGCTGGAAACACCAAAAAACCACAAACCAAAATACCACTTTCCATCCAAGTTACACACCAAAATTGCAAAATTCCTTGGCACCAGAAGCGTGGGGAATCAAAGCCACCTACTAGCAAGTGAAGGTGGGGTTCCTGTGTGCGCAGTCAGGACTGTGCCAGCAACATTAGGAAAGGTGTTTTTACAGACACTTGAAGCAGAGGGTCTCAATACTCCTCGCTGACATCCGTCCCGCTGCTAGTCAGACCAGCCAAATCAAAGGCAGCACTGGAACATCCCCCTGCGCTGTGATCGTACCCTCCCTTGGCATATATGTTTACCTCAGGTGAAAAAGTCAGAGATCCCCACATATTTATTTAAAACACAGAAACCAGACTGCTGCTAAATGTGGGACATGGTGGCCTAGGACATCAGCTGTGGGATGTGGGGTTTTGAATCAGAGCTTCAACGTCCTCTCAGATTATGTTCCCCTGAGGATCGGAGTAAGGTTAGGAAAAAAGAAAATTAAAGTTGTTTTCGAAGTCCTATAGCCCTGTCAGGCCTGATTCCTTCAGCAAATTAAAGACATTTGTAAACTGACCACAACAACCAAGGTGACGTCCCGCCTGCCCAGGATCCATCCAGCCTAGCGAGGGCTGTGCCAGAGCAACTGTCTCTCCACGGACCTCCACCATTTCCCTCCTCAAAGACACACAAGCTGTCCGTTTAAAGCCACTTCCCAGATGCTCTAAGTCACAAGAAAAGCAAAGCTATATATATCAGCAGCTGTGGATATGGCTTCGTCAATTCTAGCTCTCGGGTTAAATCGATACTCTCACCACCTAAATGATGCCTAGGAAATGAAAATGAATTGACGGCCTTGGATCTTTTCCCAGCAGGCTAGTGGCCGCTTCCCAACGCCACCAGAACGAAGATCACCGGCTGGCTCTCCTCTTGAGGCTTCAGCAAAACACACAGAGCAGACAGAAGGAGCGACCTGCCGTCTCACCCTCACGCCTGCTCCCTGCCTAGTTCTGGATCCGGGCACCAAGGCAGGGCTGACCAGCCAGGCGCTCGCTGCTATTTCCCTGGCTGAACCAGATCGGCAAAGACAGGGACAACATAAAGCTTGGAAATTTCTCTCATCCGCGAGCATGTGTCTTTGCCTGTTACTCACATCCTTGTAAACATTTATCCCCAAATGGCATTTGAAGATCCGCATTCTATACTGTTGTATTTGCTCTTGGCATGCCTTGGACCCTGAAAATCAATAAAGGCCATTTCACCTGCAGGAGTTTGAAGCCGTGGTTTGCCCAGTGAACAGCCCATACACACAATCCTTTGCTGCTAGAGCGAGCTGCACCAAAGGAAAAGTATCGCAGGTATCGCAGATCAGCTCTCCTGATCTCGGAGCTTGTAAAAGGGTATTCTTACAGCAGCTGAAGGGCTGGATTGTGCAACCCTTACAGCACTAAGCGCTTACCTGCACAGCCAGCCCGTTGAGAAGGTCTGGCACAGAACTGTCCCCCACTAGGCTGTGGTTTCAATAAACCAGCAAATTAGTTAATGAAGGGCGGCAGCATCTCCAAAACGGCTGAGGTCTCAGCCCTGAATTTTCAAGCGTGCCCTTTTCTGATAAAGTTAGCGTAAATGTAAAGTAAAATCCTTTCAGGAAGAAAATGGTCCCCAGATACTGATAGGGTCCTGCAGAAGAACAATTCCTCTGAACGAGTGGAAGTTTTGCACAGATTTTATTAGGGAGGAAGGATTTAGCCAGACTTTTTACTGGTTTAAATTGGCAGCAAAAAAGAAGAAAAAGCATTCACCCGAGTGATTAATTTCAGCAGCTCCAGGACAGCCTGTAGTTTCTTACAGGGAAATAATTGGGATTCAGCAACATATAAAAGACTACTCCAAATGCCATATGTCTTTTAATCCAACAATGATGTTGTAGGCCACTGTCAGCCTGACTGTGACAAAGAAATTTCTGCCAGGAAAAAAACCCTCAAAAACCAAACAAAACCCAAGCCACAGGGAAGAGAAAATAAAGACTACAGAGATTGTTGTCAAACTTTAGCAGGTTGAAATCAGAGCTGCCGTGCACAATGGCTCGAGCGTGCGGTTTTCAAAGGAGGCATCTGGAAAAAACGAGCTTTGAATCGTTTTGGGTATGAAACGAAAGGAATTGCGAATAAACACTTTGGGAACAGAAGTTCCTCCATTAAGAGGGGCCAGGGCAGAAACAGTTCACCTCTACTCTGCACTGCTAGAAACAGGAGATTTCCACCAGCCCGGCCTTGGACGGCCACTGAGCCACGGCCTTTGTGTGAGAACTCGTAGAAGGAAACAAGGGCTGCGTCTCCAAACGTGGCGACTGCTCCGGGAGGGAGCGAGAGCCACCCTGCTCTGCTTAGGCTGGAAACACCTTTGCGTTTAAAAGTCAGCTTCAAAGAGCTCCAAACTGCTCGGCTCGCTGTGCCCCGAAATGTAGCACGTGCCCCAGCGACCCCCAGCACGCAGGCGAGGTGGAGGAGCCCCATCTGGATCCTTTCGTGCACAGTGCTCTGGAGAGACACAAAAATCAGCAAAGCCCGAGCACCGACCCGACCGTTCCTCCCTTCCTCTCCTCCGGGTGTCAGACCAGAGGCATACGCCTGTCTTTGGCACAAACTGGGGAGGACGGGGGGTGTATCTGGCAGTCCCTCATCCCCCTGTTGTGAGCATGTGTGGGACTCAAGTATCCTCTGCCAACAGTGCCTGAAGCTCCTTCCCTGTCTCCTGCGCAGGACCCCACGCTGCGGCCAGCCTCTGAAGGCTCTGCAAGCTCAGACTGCTCAGGAACTAGCAAACGACGGGGCGTCTTGCACAGGGCAGGGGGGAGAGAGGGGGGTTGCTAGCGAGGAACCCCCCGAACGGGGCAAAGGCGAGCAGCTGGGGCACGTCCCGCAGCCTGGGCCTGTTAGTGTGACACAGCCAAAGAGGTGTCTATCAAAGGCTGTAGCTTACACCAAGGAGGAATGCCTCTTCCCTTCAAGCAGATGGTGCCTCTGGGCCCAGACAACACCACAGGCCGGTCTGGAAGAAGCGAAACGGGTATGTGCTGTGAGGATGGACAAAAGCGAGGCAGAGAAGGATAGAGAAATTAGCTTTCCTATCACAGAAAGTTATCCCAAGCAGCCTGTAATACAGCTGGCACGACGGAGGAACCGAAGCCGTGCCCGTGGCTAGCAGCCACGCTCTGGGGCGCGGGCAGATGCCGCAGTTGCGGTGCATCGCGAGGGGAGGAAGGAGGCTTGCACAGCACACAGCGACCGGTTGCTCCCCACCGAGGCGTCGGAGAGCCTCCCGTTCTGACAGCAGCCAAAGGAGGTGCTGCAGATAATGGGAAAATCGGGGCAAAAGCCAGGGCCGTGCCACGGCAGGGGTGGTTTCCATGTATTCACTAATCCTCCGTGGAGTTCTCTCCCATAAACTTCCTTTGCATCCTCTTGAGAACTACAAAAACTCATAGCATCCTGAATATCCCGTAGCAAGGAGTTTCATAGCTGCAAAGCTCCAAAACAGCACCACACCACAACACTTTCGTACTAAACCGAGTGTTCGGGGTTGTTTTTCCTTCCCAAGACGTGTAATTCACAGCTACGGACAGGAGCGGAGCCAGGTGGGGCTGCTGAGGGCCCATGGCCTTGGGGCTCAGGGCATTTTTACCCCAAGTCCTCATAACCCTGCCCAGCCCCGCTGCCCATCCCAGCACGGGGAATCCCTCCCGGCCGCCCCGGCCCGCTCCACTCTCATACACCAGGCTCCCACGGAGGCCCGTTGGCTGCTAAGCACTGGAACCGCTGCGGCCAGCAGGATAACAAGTGGAGATCCAGCACCTACACACCTTCTTCCACATCACATAGGACTGCCATCGTTTTAAATATGCAGTCCCTAAGTCCAGCCCGCGTCTGTCTGTTCATCCTTTAAGCTTCTTTGAACTTAAGTCTTGCACAGAGCTAATCACTCTGCCAACATTTTGCTAATAATAGCAGCAGCCCTTCAGGCTTTCGGGAGCACTGACTGCAGGCTAACAAAACTGCAGCGGTGCTGGATCTCTGAGGTCTCCCCCAAGCCAGCCCTTCCTCGGTCTGGTGAGGAGAGAGCAGCAGATTGTAAAGCTAAAATGCTCATTTTGGGACCCTCCGAGTCCCACCCAGGCTGTTCACCGGTGTTTCACACCCTGCGCAGTCTGCTGCCGAGCTCCTCTGGGGGAGCCAGCAATTAGCAGCCCTGTAATGAATGTTAAAAGCATTTAATTAAACGAATATATTCAGAGTTAAACACGTTGCTAAGGCTGATCAATGCAAGCACAAAGATAAACAAAGCCCCACAGGCACAAGGACCTTGTCTACGTGGGACGGTAAGCTGGAAGGCCTTGCTCTGAAGATGCACTTACCGTTCACTGTGGCTGTAATTCTTCTGTGGGGCAACTCCTGCAGAGACACCGGGGCTGGGAGCGTACCTGCTCTGCCGGGAAGAGGTGGCCAAGCTTAGCTCGACTGCCTGGTGGGGAGGAGAACGGCAGGTTTCAAACCATGGTGCAGCACCGCTGCCTACATGATCGTTTTGCAGTCTTTTAATTACTTCAGAAAAATGATTTAATTAAGGCCTCTTTTGTACAGTTCTACTTCAAAACTGCAGCCTGTCAGCTTTATTGGTCCTAAACTGAAAGAAGAACAGTCCCTGAGAGGGGACGCGCTAAGGCTTCTTACGCGATGCCTGGGCGGACTCCTGGAGCCGACCTCTGTCTCGCAGAGGTGGCACTGGATCGCTGCGGTTTCAGCCCACCGTGCACCTGGGGAAAACACCCACGCTCTCTGAGAAGGCTGAAATTTGTGGTGAGGGGGACAGGCGGCTCAGCCATAAATAGCTTTGAAGGTTTGAGGAACTTGATCTCAAGTACTAAGTGTGTGAATTACTCATTCACGCTAGCACTGGCTCACAGGGGCAGTGCCGCCTCACACAGGTTGAACAAACTCAGTTTTAAAGCCAATTTATTTAACTAGATTTAAGTACAAAGACGGCTAGAAACGTATCTCGTTCTCCTGGGTCGGATCATGCCGGCATTTTCTTAGGTCTCAAATACACATAAACATTGATACTGATAGCGATCAATTTACAACCCAGCCGGCCTTGGCCATTCGTTAAGCACATTTCCCAATTTTAATTGATTAAAACTTGAGGTCCTGTGAGACATCTGGTTTCCAGCCCCGCAGACCTGGGTATATGCCCGGAGTCTCCACTTGCCCTGCATTTTACATCCATAGGGCATCCTTGCAGCTACACTGTGGGAAGAAGTCCGCAGTGAAACTCTCATGATAGGTAAGAGCACAGAGGACTTGGAGACCAACCACCACCTTCAGATATATCCCGTGGACCTTGGAGAATCCAAACAGCAAACAAGAGCAGCAGTCACCTGCCCCTGAGCAGAGGCACTCCGAGGCCGTGCCACTCTCCCCTGCTCAGCCGTCAGACCAGCGTCACCTTGCAAAACTGCCTCCGAATTCCCTTTCTGCGGAGGATGCCGGGAAGTCGGTGCGGCCAGGCTTTCTGCAGGGCTCAGGAGGGGGAAGCAGGAGGGTCAGGCAACCCAGACGCACAGCGCGATGCTGTTCCTCCGGCGGAGTCTCATTCCGGCTGTGTCCCCCCGGGGCCAGCGGCTCTACGCTGGGAGGCCTCAGCCCAGATCCCACATCCCATTACAGACGCCAGTAATTTTACCAAACTCAATAAACTGAGAGGATTGAAGAGACAGCAACAGGAGTTACAAAACAACCACCAAACAACACACGAAGAAAGGCTGAAGGAAGGGGTTTAACCTAGGACAGAGAAAAAAAATCAACGGGCTGATGCAGTAGCACTCCCTGCAGAGCGGGCTGTGACAGTCATCAGGTGCTCTCTGCATCCTTTACGAACAGGGTGAGAAACACACAACTCCGCTTCCGACAAAGATAGGGGGAGGCCGTCAGGACACACAACAGCAGGAGCTGTGGGGCTGCCTACGGAAACTGCAAGTTAAGGATGTTACGGAAACCCTTTCCTCGGAGGGCTGCAGGACGAGCGTGGTTCCCCTGGGCTGCGTGAGAGCTGGAGGTGGACAGGACCGCGCCAGCCCCAGCATCGCCCGCTCTGCAGCACTTCCAGGCAGCGGCCCTGGAGCAAGGTATCGCCTGCCAGCCGGAGGAGGGAGAATCCCCTCACGAGGTGAAGCTGCAGCTCCGAGATTAGGCTCTGGCCCTTGGTAGCGCCCGGGGTTTCCCTGCAGAGCGCTGCCGAGGGTGGCAGCCCCGGCTACGGCCGCGCTGGGATAAGCGTTAACGGTTCTGCAGGGACGAGCTTATCGCAGCTGCTTGCTCGGGAGCAGGAGGGGAAGGAGAGCACGCAAGCAGCAGCCGCACAGGCACCCTAAGGCCCTGTCTGAGAGACAGCGGGGACAGAAGTGAAGAAAGGGGGGGAAAAAAAAAAAAAAGGCAGAGAGTCACAGGGTGCCCCGAGGGGCTGCGCTTTGCTCTAGGCAGGAGCAGCTGTAACTTGCACTCCAGATTTTACACCGTCTTTCTAAAACTTCTGAAATTTCAAGCTGGGAGTGAGGGCTCTACCTCCTCTCAGGACTATTTATTCCCCCTCCCCCCCTTTTTTTTTTGGCCTTATTCTGCATTTCCTCCTGTTATCGTAATCCCCAGCTTCCAGACGCATCGCTTGGCAATAGGTCGCGTTCAGCAGCGTTCCCTTTATTTTGTAGCTAAGGACACAATCTCGTGTGGCATCGCCCATAGATGACGCCTCGGCAGGAGCGAGATAAATGCAGCCGCCCCAGCAGAGCGGAGCCTCCACGGGGCGCTGGCGGCAGCCAGGGCACCCAGGCCTTCTCCCCCCCCAGCTCTGCCAGGGCGGCTCCAGCAACACCCTCTGGTTGCAGGCCGGCAACGCTGGCTCCAGAGACACTGCAGGACAGTGTTAGGGAAAAGGCCTTAAAATCCACTTTTACAACCCACCTGAAGCAGCAAAACTACCCAGAACTGGTTAGCGGAACAGCAACGTGTCCGTGCGTTTATTCCTAATGGTCTAGGCAACCCAGTCCCAACTCGAGATTTGGATGTTTATGGGCACAACGCGTTCACTTTATGGGAACAGACCTGCTCTGTGCTGGAAGACTTCCTGCAAGCAGCTGTGGTGTTAATTTAGAAGATGGCATTCTTCCCAAGCAGGCGTTATTAAACCAATAACCCTACGTTACCTCCAGCGTCAAGGGGCAACGTGCTGTTGGAGGCAAGACAGAACAAAGGTCCTGGCTGTAGTAACAGCAACAGGGCTCAGGGGCTGCTCTCTTCAGGGAAGGGAGAGGGATGCAGCCTGGCCAAACTCCAGCCCGTGTGGTTTTAAAGATCCTCTCTTGAGTTTTATTGTGTCGATGTGCAGCGTTAAAGAGCTGCCACTTCTGCACCCATGCCTGGCTGAGTTACAGGAACTATTTTCAGCATCCGTCTGCCCGAAACGACATCTCTCGTGACTTTTATCGTGGAATGGGTGCGTGTTTGTAAGCAGCTTGGGAAATCTGTTTCTGAGCTTAATTCCAAAGCCTCATCTTTGCTACAGAAACACAACTGTACTCAGTAACGCTGCCTTCCCTCCCTTTAGCGGCATGGGGAATGATTTGCTGGCCTGGGAAATTGGTCACAGCATAAGCCCGCAGGGTTTTGCAACATCGACGTTTGATGCCTTCGGTTTAAGTGCTGAACACACTGTACAAGCACAAGTGGACAGCCTGAACCGGGAACTCTTCTGCAGTGCTAAAACTGCCAGTCATTCAGGGAACCCTGCAAGCTAATCAGTAGTTTGTGCAGCAATTTCATCAATTCACAGTGGGAGGCAAGGAGTCAATGCCAACGTCAAAAACACCACAGGATTTGTCTCAATTCTTTCAATTCTTGTAATCTTAAGGATCACCTTGCATGTTCCTATGGCAGACTTGCTTGAGAAACATTTTATTTAAATGCCTTCACGAAATGTCTTTCTGAACAAACAGACCACCCAGGCTTCGCTCAGCTTCGCAAGGGCGAGGACGTTCACCACCAGGCGGAGAGGAGGCAGACCAGCCCTAAGTGCATTGCACCACGGTTGCGGACGGCCTTGCCATCGCTGGAGAATGCGACTTGTTGCGCTGTTTCTGTAACCAAACCGATGCTAGCTGTTCCTCAGAGCTCTCTTCAAAGGAATCCCAAACCCCAGTCCTCCCAAGCTGCTTGGGACGCAATGCGTCCAGGCGGAAGTCTGCCTTGGTCTGTACTTCTGCAAGCAAAGAAGATTAATACATTTCTAATCATTTGGCTTGGCCTAAACGGAGCATCAGCAGTTGCTGTCTGGCTACGGTTCTGGCCGTGTTTCTTCAGCAGGGAAGATGATTAAGGAAACAGCTTGCCTAGAGAGGCTGGAATCTCCATCACTGTCTAACCGGTTGCTACATCTTGCCAAACATCTGGCAGGAATGAGTTAGGGAACCTTAATTCTGCATGAGGCAGGGTGGCGGCCTTAAAGACATCTTGAGAGATCTTCTAGTCCTGCCTACGATAGTTTGTTGTCTAAATCAAATTGTTCTAGGACCACACATTAGAAACGCGTTGCTACGGCTCTGCCATGCAGCTAATAATGAGACTGCCTGTGCCTCTTGCATCTTTCTACATGACCTACATTTCTACAGGATTTGCATTTTGCACCATCATTCATGCATACTTCCATTTAAAAAATCCCCAGCTTATAGACAGGAAATTTAAATCTTTTTAACGTCCTTTTCCCCAGGTGAGGAGAAGGTCGTGCCAAAACCAAAAGTAGGTCTCAAGTCACGGGTTTCGCCTCCCTCCTTGCTTTGAGGAGCAGTGCCGTGCTCCACGTTATCTTCAAGGCCAGCTGTTGCACAGGCAATCATCTCGCCACACTGGGCGACAGCAGCCCCGATAAGCCACCCTCAGCCCGTTGCCACTGCGCCCTACGGCTCTGCCATCAACGCTGGGATGCCTCAGCAAATTCGAGGCTTTTGTTCTCATCTCTAGCACCCTCACGGGTTCACATCCCGCAGCCCTGACGAAGCCCCATTTTTCATGTTCACAACGAGCTGCAGGAGGGTTACACTCCGGACTGTCAGGTTCCTGCACAGCTCCCTGTCTTGAGAACTGAGTCGTTTGAAAGCCAAAATCTGCTCCTGCAAGCAATCAGAATGACGGTCAGCACCACAGCAGTAGGAGCGCCGCATTTGTTTAACCTGACTTTAAGGAATCGCAGTCTAGCCCATTGCCTTCACGTAACCGTACACCACCGATTTCTGTGCGCACCCATGGAAACACAACATACAAACCAGCTATTTCTGTAAGATTTTTATTAAAAATACAATCCACAAAGCGTATCCCCCGTAACCAGACATGACTTACAGCGTCTGGGCTTCCCCCTTTGCTACCAGAGAGGGCAGCTCAGGACTGCAAAGCCATTTATTTAGCAGCAGAGAGCCTTTCACAAGTGTCAGCATCCTCCCTTAGACCAAGCGGCCTGATGCCTGCTCAGGACAGCCATAGCTCTGTTTGCATCAGAGGAAGCATCTTCCAAAAGGACAATTTATTGGAAAACTAAAGGATCTTCACAGAAATGCATTACAGTGGCAGGAGCAAACAGAACGGGCAATTTCCTACTTCCTCGCATTTGAACGAACACAGTAAGTTTTCTTCCGGGGCCACACATATATTCTGCAAAACTTCATCAGCCAAATAAAAACAGTGGTAGGTCATTTAGATCGTGTATATGGAAAAAAAAAAAGAAAAAAAAACCCTATCCTGAAGTACTGTATTCTAGTTAGAAACCATACCTACAGGATTTACGAGGAGCAGCAACTCCTACCTCTTTCTTCTTAGATTATAGGCACCACAGAGCAAGTTCAGCATAAGATACTCGACTACACAAACACACTTTTCCCCCATTAAAAAAAAAATAGATTAGAGGAAGATATAAATGTCTTATTTATTAAATCAAATAGAAACGCAAAATATATTTCACATGCCTTACATGGGAAAGAGATGAACTTCCAAGACGTTAAAGCAAGACTGTGTCAGTTGACACGCAGGAAACAGGAACATTATAAACGGTCACAAAGAGGAGGAAGGACTGGGGGGAGGCGACCTGGGGATGAGGAGCAGCTCCTCCCCACTCTGGGAAAGCTCTCCTAAAAGCAAGAATGGCGTTTATGGTGAGCAAGCATCACAAGCCTGAAATTAATTTTAACATATACTTATTTTGGAGGAAGTTGTCTAAAGAAGTACAATTGGCTAGTAACTAGTCAAAACAGTAGTCTAAATTATGTATACCATACTCCTATGAAGTGGACAGGGGTTTATTTTTTGAACATCAGTAGGGACAGTAGGAGAACTGGAAACACCAAAAAAGCTATTAAAAGCTGGATCAATCCATGGCCGCATTCTGTGCGACTCTGCTACTAAGATAAGGAAAAAAAAAAAAAAAGATGAAAAATAGGACTATTTTTCTAAGTATTTTAACTACTTTGTCATCCTCCAACTCTTCCTCCCTCCTGCACACAATTTCTTGGAAGCTGAAATGACACTCAACAGCAAATACAAAGCATACACCGATAGTATATTCCACAGTTTTTCTAAGGAGTCAATAGTCCAGCAATTTTAAAGTGATCTATGTGCAAAAATAAACACATGAAAGAGTTTCTTTAAAAAAAAAATCCACTGCATCTTTAAACGCCTACTTAAAAAAAATTCTGAGGATTAGCACTAAATTTCCCAGTGGAGGACAGATCAGTAACTGCAAGTATTCTGCCAAACCTGTGACTTGGTGTTGCAGAACTGTCAACATCCCAAGTTTACTACCTGCTGGCGAGTGGAAAGCAAACTGTATCCCCAAAAGAAGCGGGAAAGCCACTATTCATAAACTGGTCTTCTGATACACATAAACATACGGTGCAGGTATGTATTCAGAGACTGCTACCTACAGCTGAGAACAGCCCTCCCAGCATGACTGACAGTAAGTAATGAACAACAAAGTGTGCAAGATTCGAAAGAGCAGTATTTGAAACGGTCTTGACTGCTCAGTGCCCCTAGGCCTAAACTATCCCCTCGTTAATAAGTGGTGTAAGTCAGGGCAGCTCTGGTGAAGTTACAGTAGAAATCGCCGTGCATGAGGATTTCTGTGTGAGAAGAACAGTCGCTTGAACTACAGACTAGTTCAGTCCTGACCGCACTACAATAGGGAATTGTGTTTAAACCATGAGTAATCATGTAATCATCTCCCAGCATAGTACTTCTTTTCTGCACACATGGAATGTAAATGGCCAAGATTTACAACTGATGATTTTGCAGATTTAATGGATTATATTTCTTTAATGGTTCTGGCAATGCAAACTCAGTTAAAAAAACACCACCAAAAAAACGAACAAAAAAAAAAATCCCACGCTCACTGCTGTCTGCTTTTTTCTTTATTTGATGACTTCTCTGGCACACAGTTAGGGTTTTCTAACAGTGCGTAAATGTTCAAAAACATCGAATTCCTAGGGCTGGGGAGGAGGAGGAGGGTGGTCCTATGGTTAAAGTCCAGGTGTGGAAGACACACCACAAGAGGTGATAAAGCTAAGTCACATTTGGGTAAATCGTAACTCTTACGTCTGTTGTTAGTGTAGTAATGGAGCAGACACCCCGGTTCCTAAGCAAGGGCTGTGAAACAAAACGACCACCAACTCACACAATGCCTCGAGTTTCCCAGATGAAAACTCGGAAGAGGAGCAAAACATGAATAGTAAAGTCACTTGGTGTTTAATGGCTTTCAAAGTCAGCTTGCAAAACAGTTCAAATAGCAAAACTATCCCCAACTTGAAAGCCAAGTGGCAGCATTCTCCCTTTTACCACCCGCTGTTGCGTGGGACAGAGGACCATTATGGAAGCTGAGGGGGAGGCCAGCTGCGGGAATGCGACCAGTCTTTGCCGGGGTGAAGGAGTAGCACACTGGACCGCGGAAGGAATCTCACCCAACAACATGAGGCCTTGAGGACGAAGAATGAAGGCAGACACACTTGGCCTGATGCAAACCACATACCTTAATGGAGGAAAATGGCGGTTCTGGTGCAGTTCAAAGCACAGCCAAACTGGTTTCATTTGCTGAGGATGGCTAAACACTAACACCACACATCAACGTGTGCTTCAAGTGCTGTTAGAACCATACCGTAGACGACATTTATTCTTGGTTTTCCCCCCATAATGCACTAAAGTAAATCCAGACCTTAAGGAATAACTTGCATAGTAAGAAAAGGTCATCAATTTAATCATTTACTTTAAGCAGGCAAGCAAATTTGTAAACATTCAAAAGCGGCAGCATCCAAGTTACAAACAATTTAAGGAAAAAAAGAATTGAGATCATTAAGGTTCTTTATCCTCTCAAAAATTTTGGAAATTATCTTTTAAAACACTGCAAACATTGAACACTCCGTTACACCTCTTCTAATCCTGCTAGCAGTCCTGCCTTCCAAGGAATTCTGCTTTCTAAAATGCATGGTCTCACAATCGCCACACTTTTTAGCACGTGCCATTTGGAAGCCAGCTACCGGAGCATTTCACCTCAGCCTAAATCCCATTAGCAAAGGGAATGCTTGTGTCTTGATTCAACACCTCTTTGACTTCCGAGGGCAAAGCGTCAAAGAGGTGATCTTCCACCACGAGCCCGCTTTTCCTGAGAAGCTGACACTGCCCCAGCGTGGCTGGCAGACGGTCCAAGCAGTTTCCCTTCAGTTCCAGGTGAGTCAGCTGCAACAGTTGACTAACTTTATCTGGGATTGAGGTAATACAGTTTTGTCCCAGACTCAAAGTCCTCAATTTAACACATTTAAACAACTGTTTGGGCAAAATGTCGACTTTGTTTCCTGTGATGTGAAAATGCTGCAGATTTTGAAGCAACCCTATTTCCACTGGAATCAATGCGATTGAGTTGTAGCTTACATCTAAACACCTAAGTTTCTGTAAACTGAACACTGCGGCTGGTAAAGATTCGAGTTTGTTATTGGAGAGATAAAGAGACTCCAAATTCTTTATGTGGGTAATGGAGGAAGGAATGTTGACTATTTTATTGTGCCACAGCTTTAAACAAGTCAATCGTTTTAAGTGCTGGAAACTGATGATTTCTTCAATTGTGCGTATGCTATTTGACTTTAAATCCAGTTCCTGTAAGTTAGAGAGGCTGAAGATGGCGTGGGGAATTCTCTCCAGTTCACAGTTCTGCAGTTCCAACTCCGCGACATTAGTCATTTTCTTAAGGCTATTGAGTACCACGAGCTTAGTGCCGTCATTATGAATGACTAGTTTTGTCAGATGTGGTGCCACATCCGTGATATTGGGGGGAATTTTGGTCAAATTGCTCTTCACGTGGAGAATTTTAAGGTGTCTCAACTCTCTGAGAGATTCAAGCCCTATCATTTTATTGTTTTCAGAGTTCAAGTTGCCTATCAAGTACAATTCACGGAGGTTTTTGAGCAAATACACCCACGCAGGAATTTCTGCAACATCTGTGAATTTCACATGAAGGCATCTCAAGTGGTCCCGGAGGAAGCTGAAGGCAGTCTGCTCGACCTTCGCAGGGCAGTGGCACAGGTGAAGCTCCTGAAGATTTGTCATCTGGGAAATTTTCGCTGGGATTTTCGCTTCAGGAATCAGCTCCAGTTTCAACACATCCAGATCAGTCAGATCAAACACCGCATCGGGGACCCCCGACAGCATGAAGAGATGCAGCTCTTGCTTGTCCTGGGCATTGCGGGAAACATGTTGCCGCAGCTTTTCAAAAGTCCACTCATGGTTTAAACTAATTTCCCGTAGCTTGTTCTCACTTACCTCTGACAAAAAGACACCAAATCGTTTAGAATACAGCTGGTCGTACTGATCTACCATATGCAAGAGAAAGGCAAAATCATTTTTGACATCAGGGATATCACTGAAGCTACTCTCTTCTCTGACCTTTTCAAAGGAATATTCTTTTAACGGTATTCGGAACAGCCAGAAAAGTGTGTAGAGGCAGATAAAACCATAGACGCAAATGAGGGAAATATAGCTGATAAGCAGCTTCTTCAACATGTAAGCCATGTTGTGCGTACATTCAAACTGCGTGTAGCCAATCAGGTGTTCCACTTTCGGGTTGCAGCTGTGTTCAAAACTAATAGTGTTGACAAAGTTTGCAGTATAGCAGAGAATAAATATGAACTTGACAGTCTTGATGACCGTCTGGCCAACGTAGAGCTTGTAAATCAGATCACTGTCCTCCACGTGAGCCCGGAACTTACGGACTTTCTCAAACAGCGCTTTGGCTTGCTCTCCATCTTTCTTGTCTAAAATAGTGACGCTGGGAACCTCGATCATCGGCTTGTCGGCTGAAAATTTGAAGCCAGACTTTGTGATCATGGGAGTGCTGGCACTCGGGCTTCCTTCGTCACTGCTAGTGGAAACATACTTGGGCAGGGACTGGGCGCCAGTTAACCTCTGTTTGTTCTCCTCAGAGTCCTCACACGCCGTTTCAGACAACGCTTTTGTAGTCCAAGGGGACTCAAAGCACTTCCCCAGTATAGACACAAAATGCTCAATTTTTGAGCAAGTCTTGGGATACTTGAACCAAAAATTGCTACTGACTATTAAAATGATAGTATGGATGAGAACAAGATAGGGAAAATATTTTGAATACCAAGGAAGAGCCAAATGATAGCACATCTGGTTAATAAATACGTATTGCTGAAAATCCAAATTTGTTTTACGGCCTGAAGAATCTTTCTGCTCCTTCTTCAGCTCCTGGCCTGATTCAGTGGGTTGATACTGAGAAGAGGTAGCTCTGCTCAGAGGTACATCAGGTGTTACAGTAGGGGCACTTCCGAAGGAAACCGTTCTCATTGATGCTTCTTCTCCTTGACCAGTCGTCGTTTCAACCGTGGTAAAGTCAGCCTTCCCTGACGTGCCGGGTTGTGCTTTTGAATTTACAGTAGGCTGCAAAACTGGCAAGCAGACCACCTGGTCTTTGGTCAGCTGCATGGTTCCAGCAAAAATGGCAACCATTAACATAACAACAGCTAGGTAATCCATGAATACATCCCACCATGGTTTCAAGATACGGTAAGTTGGCTGGATGTCATTGAGCGATGCAACTTCTGCAAGGGTAAACATTCCTACAAGAGAACAAAGACAAAATCAGTACTGTTGACCGGTGAGCAGGTTATTTCACCATTTAATAACAGTCACACCATGACATACACATCCTCAGAAGATTCCACTTTTCATTATGTTTTGTTGCCTGTCACACACTGTCCATCATTCCACTCACCGCTGTTTTCTCAAAGGATATGTACTGAAATAACGCATTACTGTAGCACCAAAACAGAAGTAATCTCTTTTCAGGCCAGATGATACTTGCGTATCTTTGCCACTTCACAGCACAAGCACCAAGGCCTGCTCTGGGCAACTGAAATACCTGAAAGGAACAGTGCTGTAGCTGATACGTATTAATAACATGAATAGCAACAATTGATTGCCCTGCACAAAATCTGATTCTGTAGAAGTGACTGCTTGAGTCTGAACACGTGAACTCCAGCACGAACGTTATTTTGTAGTACCTTGCATTTAAACGAAATAGCATTTGTCAAATGTTTTGCACCTTGCTCATGACTTGTAAGGTGCATTTAAAGTCTCTTGTTATGTTATGAGCAAGGCCTCATTTCTTTCCATTGAGCACAATTAACAGTCAATGTCTCCCACTCCTTGCTGTTGAGCATCCACAATTCTTACCAGATTGATTGGCTCCTTTCCCTTAAGTAGCCCAGCACAAGTGAAAATCTTGCAGTTATTACGTGAATATTTGGCACAAGTTTTTTAATGTGTTTAGATGTTTTACAGTGACAAACAGTTATCACCTATTCATTGGACCAAATGGTACTGTATAAATTTATTCTGCAATTAGTGAAGAAATAACCCTTCCTCAGAAAAATCCAACCCAGCTAACCAAGAAGAAAAAACCACAACTTTTTCGTAACATAGTGGGGAAAATATTGTTTTCAGATTACCATCACAGCCTGGTGATTATAGGAAGCTAGACAGTCCAGGTAGCACAGGAGCAGGCTGCAAGGCTTTCACTTTAAATTAAACATATGCACTGTGAGACAGAGTAGCAAACTGATCGTGTGAGAATCCAAACCTCTTTGCAGCTTTAAATAGCTTGCTTTGCTTTTTGTTTTGACAAAATCTAGAGGACTCAACTTATCAGCTTCTTAAAAAATAAGCTTCCTGTGCAAGCAGGATGTGGTAAAATCATCATTTTAACTGCTGAACTTGTGACCCAAATTTGCCATTTCTGAAGTAAAATATGCAGCTTGTGTGCACACATGGAGTGGGGAAGGAGGCAGGGTGTACGTTATCACAGAGTCTGTCTCCCTTTGGTTGGGAGAAGAACGGCTTAGCAGACTACAAGGAGATCACAGCAGGCAGTATAAAGATGCATCAAATGTATTATTTTTAACTTGTAGCATACCAGTTTGTACAGACCTGCACCTTAAAAACTCTAAAGGACGGTGGCACAGGCAATGAATATACAACATGGTATGATCGTTTGGTTATTTCCAGCCCACATTTCTCCAAAGAAGATAACAGACACTTTCACATGCAGAACTCAAATATCAGCGACTGCCTAGATGGTCAAAGGCGTGCGTTAGCCCCTCTCCTTCCCCACATCAGGGCAAGCGCTCCCATGACCTCAGTCTGCAGGAAAGGCCAGTGGTCGCCGTTCCAGAGCCTGGCATGGAGGTCACGATGAAAGCATCTCTTTCACCAGAGAGGGATCCAGGCCCTGGCCTCCCACGCTCTCCTCCCAGGAGCTTTTACCAGTTCTGCATACCTAGCGTGGGATTTGGTGAAGGCAGCCACAGAGGAGAGGGTTTTATCTCACAGCAGCACTCATCTCTGAGTTAGATAAGGAAACACAGTTGACAAAATGTGAAAGTTAAGGCTCAATTCCTCAGGGAATAGGCAGTAGGAACTTCCAGCTCTCTCTTTATTTTCCAATGGGCAAATGAATGTCAAATACTTCTCCCTCATCAGTAACACAAGTTGTTGGGGTCCTACAGTTCTCCCAGCTCCACAAGAGCCTCCTCCCGGCAGCATGGTTCCCGAGCTTCTCCCCACGCACCTCCCCAGGGCTGTAGTTGCTGAAGGACAGACCAGCAACGCACCCCACGGCTACCAAAGCCTCAAAGCGCTTTACTTGAAGTTAGCTACAAACTCCCATTTTCTTTAATGTCTCCCAGCGCTTACCCAGGCTGAGTCACAGCACGACTGCTTGCCCTAGAATTGCTACCTTTGACATTCAAATAACAAGCGTGTGCAAAAGAACAGCATTAATCGTTTGTGCTAATGTGAGCAGATAGATATAGAAGGACCCTCCTTACTCCAAAGGCACAACTGCCACCTGCCCAGGACAAGAGAACCACAAACCAGCAGCAGAGTTTGTTTGGTTTCTTTTTTTTTTT
>VZTL01045550.1:28119-62009 GCA_013400535.1 Scopus umbretta | reverse complement strand
CCTTGCATGGATTTTTTTTTTCTTTCTTGGAAGTTGTTTGGAAGGGATGTCTCTCACGGGTCTCCAGGCTGTTTTCACTTTGGTCTCACCCACCTCAGCAGCCACAAGAACTTCTTGTCCACTAGGTTACTAGTGCAATAGTTCAAGAGGGGAGCACAGAGCCAAACGCTCAGCAATGACAAGTCATGCACTCTTACTACAGCCATGCTTCTGCACAGAGAGCTATGCAATTGTCCTGGTTTCAGCTGGGATAGAGTTAATTTTCTTCCTAGTAGCTGGTATAGTGCTGTGTTTGGGACTTAGTATGAGAATAATGTTGATAACACGCTGATGTTTTAGTTGTTGCTCAGTAGTGTTTCTACCAGCCAAGGACTTTCCAGCTTCCCGTGCTCTGCCAGGTGCACAAGGAGCTGGGAGGGGGCACGGCCAGTACAGCTGCCCCAGCTGGCCACAGGGACATTCCATACCATACGGCATCACGCTCAGTATAGAAACTGGGGGGAGTTGGCCAGGGGGCAGCGATCGCTGCTCGGGGACGGGCTGGGCATCGGTCAGCGGGTGGTGAGCAACTGCATTGGGCATCACTTACTTCATATAGTATTATTATTGTTTTCCCTTCCTTTTCCGTCCTATTAAACTATCTTTATCCCAACCCACAAAATTTTACTTCCCCCCCCCCCTCCTGATTCTCTCCCCCATTTCACTGGCGAGTAAGCGAGTGGCTGTGTGGTGTTTCGCTGCCTGCCAGGTTAAACCGCAACAGCGATGTGCAGAGAGGAGGCGGCAAGCAGGGGTGGGAAGGAGGAACGAGATGACTGCTGTAACAAACATGGGTAGCTGCTACTGCTTGTTCCTCTGGGGCTAGCCTTTCCCTCAACTTTGCACTAGCTAATTACGTGGGAAGTTACTTCATTGCGGTTTGGGGCGCAACCTGCAGAATTCCTTTCACAGAATGAAGGTGATTTTTTTTTCCTTCTGCCCCAAGAACACAGGGATAAAGCACCGAAACCCAAGCGCTGCAGACGTGGCTGCTTTAAGCAACTGAAATAATGGAAAAGAAATGAGAGACCACAAAGTGGTTCCAACTACAGACTTAGAAAGAACAATAAAAAAAAGCTAAAGCTAAAAATCACCTCTGCCAGATCTCTGTCTTGCACATACACAAAGTCATTTCAAAAAAGGTTAGGAGACACAACAGAGCCCACGTAATCCTCTTTGTGAGGCTGTAGGCAGCGTGGTGTAACAGGAGCTTTACACCGAGAAGTACCACATTCAATGCTCTGAACATGCCTTTTCTTTCAAGTTACTGATACTCACAGAAGAGCTTCTGTTTTGGCAGAGATTAGCAGTTATAAAACACAAAAAACCCCTCTGTGGCATTACTGTCTAACACTGTGTCTCATAAAAGAGAGGCAGATGTTTTTCTAGCGAACAAAAATAAATTCCAGGAGCTGAAAACAGGTTTCCATACTCACATGTCTAAAATATTTAAATGCTCTGAGTCTTAAAAACCAAAAAACTAAAAAACCCTATAAACCTACACACAGTACAAGACACATTCTGACTGACAGGCTGCAAATACATTTGACATTTTCTCTCTTAAATCCATCATTACATGTATTGGTGTTTGATTTTACTGAACTAATAATCATAGAAGTTAACTTCTATTGTATTTTTGCAGATGCTTAGAAACCAAACTATGAAGAGGTACTCGGAACAACAGGTCTCTACAGTATTGTAATGTTTTGGGGTTTTCTTTATTCCACAGTTAAATTTCAACTATTTAAAGCTTTTAAAACCTTCTTTTAAAGCCTACCATCCAGTATATTCCTTGGAGTAGGTAGATAGTATTTTCATTGCTAATTTTCACCTCTTTTTAAGGGTGCCACATTGGGGTTGGGGTTTCATAAGCAGCTGCCGGGGGGAAAACACCACAAATGCCAGCCTGTGTCCGGCAGGCAGAGCCTGCAACTCCCTGCCATAGGTGGTCTCCCCTCAAGACCAGTGTGTGCTCTATTCACAACCCTGATGCCAAAAAAAGTCTGTAAGCAGGCAGCTCAAACTGAAGAACAAAGTGCTATGCAGCTGAAAAGCCAAAATGTCCAACTTCTCATTGTGAAAACATGCATTTCTATTAGCCCTTTCCACAGCTCGCAAGGCGCCGAATGGACCTCGAGGCTCAGCAGAACGTGGGGTTTTGACCAACCGAGATCTAGACCCAACTAGGCACCCATGGTTCTTGAAGAGAAATAATTTTTAATTCCCAACACGGGATTTCAGAACACAGTCTCCTCTTTAAAATAACATATTTTAGTTAACTTTAATAAGCACAGATTTTAATTCAAGCCTATTGCAGTATGATCTTTAGAGCTGCACAGCCTCACAAAATAAGGAACACCCTTAGCTTTAGCGAATAATCCTTTTTCCTCCCAAGCCCTTTGTCTCCAGTTCCGTAACTTGGATGACGCTCTAGGATAAGTTAACCTCTCCCAGCTCCATCCATTACCTCCAGCTATCTACGGGGTGCATTCTCTCTCCTGGGGGCGGGGAATCATTCTTTAACCTCAACAAATGAAACTGTTCTAAGCACAACTGTTTCTTGCTACCTTCTAAGATTTTAGGTGGAAAAAACTTAAAGTTCTGAGAGCAGCGTAGTACCACCTCCCTTGACACTGCTAATGCGATACGGGGTTCTACAACAAAAACAACTTTGTTTCTCTTGCAGTTATATAAGTTACAGTGAAAACAGAATAAAGAGAAAAAAATTGTCAATGACAATATAATTGTTCTAAGTTACGAGCCCACGTTAAATCAGCAAAAGTAATAACTAATTTAATAAATCACTATTCTTACCCAGTTACAATCCTTTCATTAGCCTTCAAGAAAAGCTATAATAGAAAAAGCTCAGAATGTCATTACCCTGATGAATTTTTCTGACAGCTTTCAGCCTATAAATGCTGAAATACAAAGTGGACTTATTGGGCTTATTTCCTAAGAAACTGTTCCAGCTTAAATACAGAAGTTAGAGGAAAAGGAAGCAGTAGATTGGTATGTCACTAACGTTTATTTACATCCTACATCTTCCTGTACTTACTGATAAAAACTTCATCTGCCTGCCCCTGTAATTCACTGGCCCTGCTGTTTTAAAAGCATATTTAAAGTTAAAGCAAATTCAAAACTAGAACAAACAAATAAAAACAGAATTGTAGTACATGAACCTCTCATTTTACTTTCAGGTTCCCAAGACTCCGAACAAGCCCACTTTGTTTCAGGAAACAAAAAGATTCTTGAATTAGCTTCGTCACCGCAATTGGTCAAGACTTTCCTAAAGAAAAAAAAAAAAAACAACACACCAAAAAACCCACCCATTTCTAGTTGAAAAGAAAAAGTGCTACCATGACCAAAATTGTTTCTTCTCTTCCCACAGGAAATTAAGGAGAAAAGCTTTCCCATAACTAAAAGGCTTTGCTAGCTTGCTTTTGATCAAGTGACCATAGGTTTAAATTTATTTCCGTTGTATATTTTACTCTCTCTTTCCACCAGCCATTTCTACTTCCTTTGTTTTTCTACTTCTGCAATATCCTACTAAGGCAGGCAGTTAGATCTTAATGTGGTAGGAATGGATTATGAGATTCCTCTTAGCCAGGACGGTGCGAATATCAGTTGTTCCACAGACAATCTGCAAAGACCAAAAAGATCAAAAAGATGGCACCGTCCTTTTTTTTTTTTCCTTCCCCACAGAACCAAGTGTAAGGAGCCCCCGAGCCCATGTATAATAATGCAGAAAGACATTTGGAAAAGAGCCTATGAATGAATATACGCATTCTGAGTATACAGACACATTCATCGCCTGCATTGGTTATTCCATTTCCGAGATTAAGAGAAGTTTCAAACAAACTGAACACCAGTAGGTTTTGGGATCTAGTAATAGCGGGAAATTGTCCCTGCTACTGCAGCTGGGAATATTACGACGCCTCCTAGCCCGGTTTGTGGCTCCCAGTACGCTGGCTGAGGCACTGCCTCTGGGTAGCTGGAGAGAAGCAGCATCCCATTTGACAAAAAGAGGAGTTAACTCACTGCTGCTTTATTCCACAGGGGATTATTGTGCTTTGCTCTACCTGACCTGACTCAAGTTACAAAACCAGTTTTAGGTACAACTGTGACTACAGCTGCTCTTCTCAAGCACCCTGCAAATCAAACCCCCAAGTTCAGCTAAGCATGGATTTGCAAGTTGAGTGCCCCTACTGCCTGAAAAGCCCAGGAAACATTCCACAATAAACCACAACATAGGTGTATTTTTATAGTGTTTCTCTACGATGTGAAATGTTTTGCTACTTCTTCAGCAGCAGAAGGTATTGCAGAACATTAACTAACACCAGAACGCAAGGACTACACTGCAGCTTATGGTATCGGATACTTCCCCATTAGTGCTTTTGTCTCAGGAAGATCAGAAACAGATTTAACGTAAGAACTTTCATGGAAAAAGATTTCAGTTAATTTTTTTCCCCACCAAATTATAACAACAAGAACTCCCACTCGCTATTTCTTCCCTAAACATCTGACAGCAACAAAATCTACCAAGATCTGGGTCGGTTTCTGTTGTTTGACTGAGCAAACTGTTATTTGTTTGGCCTATTTGATATTCCAGGCTAAGCAAATGTCTACGGGATGGGATGGGATGTTTATCTATCTGATCTGACTTTCTTAAAACTAATTGCGTGTCACGCTGAATGTAGTATTTTAGAGATGGTGTACCACAAGATGCTCTGTGGGTGTAACGGATGATAACTAAATAAGGAGAAAGAAACGAACACAGAGCTGAAAGGAGATTTCCTATAGAGAAAAACATTCCAACTAAGGAACAAGAGCTCCACTACAGCTTGTAATTATAACTAGATCATTATATAAATATGTACGGAAAAATATGATGCTGTTATCAAATAACATACTTACATGATTAAGGAGGTTTAATCAGCACCACTCATACACTCATTATTTAAGAAACAAAAAAACCCAAACAACCCCCCCCCCAATTAACCCATCGCCCCAATTCCCCCATCCCACTGCCCAAATTGCACAGCTATGATTTTGGACTTCCCCTTAAAGGGAATATATAAACTCCAATATAGACTGTAAATACATTCCCCAACTAAGGAATCATCATCTTTATGAACAACGTTAACCTGACTGACTGTAATTTGGTAACAAAAAGATGAAAATCTAATTTCTCTCAGACTGCATACAGAAATATTAGGCTTCGATAAGTTGGAGACACAAATAAGATTCTCGCTTTATATAATCAATGTCAAATTAGTATCCATTTACAAAAATTAAATCTATGAAAAACTTTTTTCCTTTTTTAAATCTCCAAAAATTCTGCCCTTCAAAGCTGGGCCTTTTCAGATTGTATAACACTCTAACCTACTTTTGGATCCTGCCATTTAAGTGTTTACACTGAATCTTCCTTGTTTACCAGCTCTTTGAAGGTCTAGTGCTATACACCACTCCTACACAGATGGTTTTGTAATCAATGTGATATCTAAAAAAGCAGTATTAGCAGCCATAATTTCCCTAACGATAAACCCTCAAATCATACCTCATTCTTGCCTTGCTGTAAATGACTGGAGAGATCTGTTTAAGGATGACTTTCAAAACAGGGGCCCAATGTTGTTGTTCTGACTAGCTCCCCGAAGCACCCAAAGATTAGTAACACAATCAACTCTACGTTCACCACACGGGAGTCCACAAAGCACAGAAAATGAGCAACTTCCCACTTTGCCTACTGCGGTATTCCTGAGCCGCGCTCTTACAAGATGGCTGCTTTGACCTACAGTACAAGCTTCAGTTTTTATTCACATTTATCCCCAGGCTTCAGAGCGCAGTGCAGGCGCTCAGTATCTTTCAGAATATCTTTCAGAAGACCTTGAAAAGCACAGAGACATCTTAAGCTGAACGTTCAGCAATGCTGCTCCGTCCTCACTTTGTGAGGGTTACTAGCACTGGAGACAAATAAAGGGCATGAGAGAAGAGATGGGAGAAGGAAACCAGAGTGGAGAGGAGAGTGGTCCTTGAGCATCCCTCTGCATGCGTCTCTGTAGCTGACAAAGAGCTCAGTATTATAACTGTATGTGTTACAGTTCACATCAGTTAACCACATGTGATTTTACAGTTATAAAACAAACCACCTAGCAAGGCAACACGCAAGAGTCCAAGAGATGACTAATGAGGCTAGAGCCCAGCAGGGGTAAATACTGAACTTATACTTTTCATGTCTGTAAGTAACAGTCATGAATGCACAGGAATTTGACAGGCAATTTCTCTCGGGAAGAACACGAATCTTGCATAGCACAACTGCCTGAACAGAAATCCTACAGCAGAGTAACAAGGACCTTGCAGATGAAGGCAAAGAACATAGAATCATAGAATCGTTCAGGTTGGAAAAAACCTTTAAGATCGAGTCCAACCGTTAACCTAGCACTGCCAAATCCACCACTTGGCATGTCCCTAAGCACCACAGATACAGGCCTTTTAAATGTCTCCAGGGATGGGGACTCAACCGCTTCCCTGGGCAGCCTGTTCCAATGCTTGACAACCCTTTCAGTGAAGACATTTTCCCTAATATCCGATCCAAACCTCCCCTGGTGCAACCTGAGCCCGTCTCCTCTCGTCCTGTCACTTGTGACTCGGCAGAAGAGACCGATCCCCACCTCGCCACAACCTCCTTCCAGGCAGTTGTAGAGAATGATAAGGTCTCCCCTCAGCCTCCTCTTCTCCAGGCTAAACAACCCCAGTTCCCTCAGCCGTTCCTCATAAGACTTGTTCTCCGGACCCTTCACCAGCTTTGTTGCCCTTCTCTGGACACGCTCCAGCACCTCAATGTCCTTCGTGTAGTGAGGGGCCCAAAGCTGAACACAGCATTCGAGGTGCGGCCTCACCAGTGCCCAGTACAGCGGCACCATCTCTGCCCTGCTCCTGCTGGCCACACCATTCCTGATACAAGCCAGGGTGCTGTTGGCCGCCTTGGCCACCTGGGCACACTGCCGGCTCGTGTTCAGCCAGCTGTCAACCAGCACCCCCAGGTCCTTTTCCGCTGGGCAGCTCTCCAGCCACTCTTCCCCAGCCTATAGCGTTGCGTAGGGTTGTATGCGTCCGTGTACACCAGCCCATGCACTCCAAACCTTACTTGCTGTTACAACCGCCGTTATTTACGCAATACCAATTCGCCCTTCTTTTATCCGAGGCAGCACATCACCAGTGATCGAAGTAGTAACGCTAAGGCTGAGCAATCAGCTTTCCAACAGCACTTTCTGTTTTGCTTAGCCAGACTAGAACAAAAACAGTGAATGGACAGTTTGTATCTCATTTCACAGAATTCCTAAAACATACCCAAACAAGCAATCTTGAGAAGACAACCTAACTTGTGTGTGCAAGACCCCCAGTTTAACAATAAGCACTTTTACTCAAGAACAGACACAACTGAAAGTTACTGCAGTTGATTTAACCTGCGCTGACATGGACTTACAATGCAATTAAAAGTTACATCATCCAATAAACTTTAACAGCTGCTTGCACTCAAGTGTTAAACATTTAATCCTTTTGCCATTTCAAAATCTGCTGTCCCCCTATCTTTTAGCCAGTGATGTTTCTGCAGTGTTTTCATGACCGCTATCAGAAGTACAAGAACACACAGTGAACATCTGGTGCTTCCACTGACCAGAGCACTTTGGGAATTTATCAAGATACAAAAGCAAGCTGCATCAAAATAAAAGCACATCTGGTAACTCTACTCCCTAGAGGCTGCTTTTTATCGGTATCCCCGCCCCCCCAGTGATACAATTTTAAAAAGTGTCATTAAAAGCATTGGAATAGAAAAAGGAAAAAAAAAATACAACTGGATTGTATTTCCTTCTTAGTTTAGAAATCTGAAAAACAGAACAGTTAAAAATGGTTTAGACCCTGAGATGTTATTTAAATTTGCTTTTACATAAAAAAGTCCACACAGCTACAGAGTTTGTTATATGAAATAGCTCAATCTCAGGTAGAGATTGCACTCGGCAACTCCTGCAATTCCTCTGAAAAATACTCCTTTCTGATCCACAGCCACACACGCTGCCAGTCTCTGTCTCATCTTGTTCTGGATTCACTTGGAACTGGGGCAACTTCAAAAGCGGTAAGAAATTGAACTTGGCATGGAGCTGCTAGTTTGGTGATTTTAAGCCACAGAATGTAAAGATACAAATCTTATTACAGGATATATTAGTACCTTTAACTACACACCCTAAACATACCTAAAGAATAGGAAGGAGTGCCTACCAAAGAAAAAGAAATGTGTCACTGAAGTTTACGTTGCTGTAGGTTTTAATAGCCCCTCTTAAGGGCAAAATGACCTCTCCACCCTAACTCATGGTACTAAAGTCTAGGTTTACTTAATTTTTAAACTGTATTCCCATCAGAATGGAGGCAGGTTTACTGAGTAACTGAAGTAAGTTATTTTCAATGAATACTTGCCTTCTTTTTATTTTTAATGGACATGCCAGCGACCTTGCACTGGAACATTTACAGCATCCTCATGAGATCTAGAGCCAAGAGCAGACAAAAAGTTCCTTTAACTAAAGAACAGGCTCCATTGTTCCCTACCTGAGCTGGTTCATCTTTTCAGACAGAACAACAAACATAGCGACTCTCACTGGGTTACACATTAAACAGAAGTTTCATATGTAAGATTTGCACGCATATGAGCTACTGTATTCTCAAGTACCCGCAGTGACACTGCCATTACATCCATTAGATAAAAGCAATCTAGGAAGGGTCACACTTAAATTAAAAAAATTAAAACAACAAAAGCAAATTAAACACACAGGCACAAAAAAACCCCCCACCAAACCAAAAAGCACCCAGTGACACAAGAAGTTACGTGTAAACACCAGCCTCCTAATCACACATCAGAGTTCCCCTATTTCTGCCAAGATCTTTTCCGTGGCAAGCACAGTAGGAAGGTACATCAAGTGCAGCTGAGAATCAGGATATGAAAAAACACACTTTAATTCCACCTTTCCTTTTACCCACTATGCCAACATAGAGCTGCGGTGATTAAAAAAAAAAAAAAGGCAAGTTCACAGCTCAATAAATAGGCTGCACCCTCAGTTTTCAAACATACAGTCTCTCCAGCTCCTTACGGGACAATAGTCAAACTATGTTCCTAGCGAAAGGTCACACAGCTTCCTTTCTCCCCAGGGAGAAGGGGAGACTTCCTCACTCAAGCCAAGGACTAGCTGTAAAGCCATGCCACAAAAACTACTCGAGGTAACTGCTAAGCAGCCTCCGACACCACCCCGTCTCCCCCCACACCCTGGGTAGACACCACACAACAGATCGCCTGCTCCCAACCTTACCTGCTCTTTATCAAGCAAAGAGATCGTCTATGCTTCGGACATCCTGCCAGATGGGTAATAATGATGACTTCTCACGTAAAACTCTCATCAACAGATGAAGGATGACTTATTAATGTTACGGCATTCCTGCCAAGCTTCCAATAGCTGAATCTCCAGTGGTTTCATGCCAGGAAAAATGCCTGCAGGTGAAGCATTTATTCTCAAAGGGATTTATTTAAGTTTACCATATTTCTTTTTCCTCTTCTAAACTTAAGCTGCTTTCTCTAAGAGGTAAGCCATTTACTTAGTCCCTCTAGTCCCATAATTGTTTGGTTCAGGGCGTGCACTTCAACCTCAATACTTAAGCATAAAAAGGAATTGCGCTACAACATGTATTTTGGAGGCTGTTGTTTTGAAATTTTGCCGATGAGTTCAGATCACCTCCTTCCTTTTTATGCTGTATATTCTCAAAACACCATTCAAAAATGTTGCCTTATGAATAGAAAGAATTTTCCAAAAGACTTCCCAGAGACTGCAGCATTCCTGCTCTAACAAGCAAGCTGCCAGCTCTGCAGAAAGGTTCAGTAAGGCTCAGTTGTGTCACTTGCTGCCATTCACCAGCACCAGGTCCATTCAGTCTCCAATTTAAATATTTACTATTGCTAAATTTATATTATGATTTGACCCAAATGCTCCAGCTGGAATTGTCACCTCTGCCCTGAGGGCTCTCCAGCAGGGAGCGGGCAGACAACCCTTGCCCCCAAAGGCTTACTATCTAAAAGTGATTATTTGTTAGGCAATGACAAGCATGTTTGTGGCCGTAAAATTCAAAGCAAAAAACCAAACCCCATCAGGCTTCCAGAAAAAGACAGAAAAAGTGGGATAGCAGTGTGATTAAAAGTATAATCAAACTTAACATTTTAATGCACTGCTATCTTTGAAAAGGCTTAACGTTTTGTCCGGCTAAATCCATTTCCAGTTGCAGCATTCCTATATACTTAGCTGTACTCCTTCCCACTGGTTTGAGGATGATGCTATCTCAAAAATAAGGCACTAAACACAACAGCTCTTGAAACATACCTTTCCAGTAAAGCAGACAATGACGCTTTCCTTTCCAGTCAAATCTGCTTTAAACAGACAATGAAGCTTTTCCAAGTACGTACTTCACTTCAACTCAAATAAACAAAATAAAAATGTAGAAAGAAGACATTTTATCAATCTCCTCTACGGACAGATGCCACTCCTGCTCCAGCACTTACCAACCTTGCCATGATTACTACAGCCTTCCCCACATGCTTGCAATAAGGTTTTTGGCAGCCACCTTCGCAGACATGCAGTCATGTACCATGTCACTGCCTGTCTGACTTTTACAGCCAACGTGCTATCTGCTTGGATGGCCAAATGGGGAAATCCATCCAGAGGCAGCTTTTCTTATTCTGCAGGCAGCTTCCCCCTACCCCAGGTGCTCACCATTTGAACTTGTTTTGGCAAGTTACTCATCACTTAAAGCAGCACAATAGCCACTCCCCAGCTGCTACAGAAATAAAAGGAGAGTTGCCCTCTACCTGGAGGAAGACAAAACAGTCAGGTTCTGTTATTGCCATCGTTTCGATACACAGCCAAACCAGGTACTTTTCACATTTTCACTCCAGCAGGCCCCAGTCAGGTCCCCAGGACGTTCTGTGCAAGCAAGCCTAACCAGCAAGGCAAGTTCAGGATGCAGCGCTAGCATCATACTGACTGGGGAGAAGGGTCCTTTCCTTCTAAATCGTCTTCAAGCCCTTCCACCAGCATGCCAAGATTTCAAAAAACAGGGGAAACGGGAAGTCTGAGCTTGTGCAAGCACATCACCACTAATTTCGGAGCCCTGGCTCTCATTGTGCCTTCTGCCAAGCATAATGCCAGGCTTTCAGAAAGAGGGGCAGTCCAGCCCCCCCTTGCTGCCCTTGGTGTCCTGCGCATGACAAGGTGGAGACTCAGGGCTTGTCCTAAGGCAAATTGTTCTTTAACATAATTTCCCATAGTATTTCTATAGGCACGTGTGACGGACAGGGCATCACCTACTCACACACATGAAGCAGGAACAGCGGAGCAAATGCTGCTTTTGTCTTGTAACAGCACTGCAAAGCACCAGTTTCAGTGCAGTGGTGGTGGTGGGAGACAGGACAACTACAGTGTTCCTCTCCCACAGGCAGTCAGAGACCTCCTCACACTCTGGAGTGACGGGGTGGCACAGCCCTATGGGCCTGCAAACACCCTGCTCTTGGAACAGGGTAGTCTAGAGGCAACCTGCAACTATCAGGGGACAGCAGGGATTACTTGCGCTCTCGGTTTGCATTTCAAATTGTTGACTCAACACAAAACAAAAACCACAAAATGGCCACAAATTGCCCACACAGCGACCTGTATCGCGTCATAGCTGAACGCAAGTAATCTTCGATATACCAGGTCTATTCATAAGTTTGACTGGCACTATTTTAACAAGGATCTACTCAAGAATGTTAGGACAACTAGCCAACTGCTTTATTTATATGTTCCTGTTATCTCATCTGCACACTTGGACTACCGCCTGTGCATGTGGGTGTACAGCAATAATACACATATGACTACATTCCCATAAACCGTCAGTTAAGAGTTTAGGATTTGTCGTGGCCAGACCAAAACATGAACAAAACCATCCATTTAATTTATTATAAAGTTTTGTAACAGCTTGTCTTTGACCAAGACTTTTGCCTGCCAAATTACGCCTCAAGTACATTTTTTTTTTTTAAATAAGAAAAATGTTATCAAGGCCCAGAACTCTATGACAGTTTTTTTTTCCGCTTTTAGGCTAAAGAGCAATTCTAATCTCCGTTTCAAGTTCCTCAGTAAAAACCCTTTCTCTTAGATATAAAACCACCAAGCAACTTTGGATTAACAAAATTTAATTAAATTACTCCTTTAAGGCTTCATGGGTTTCAATTTCCCAAGAATGGACTTGCTTTAGGAAGCCAAAGCGACGGACTGTTTTCTAGCCTGTCACAAAGCTTGGGACACCCACACACAGCACCAACTGACCGTGCAGGACAGACCCGAAATGGTGGCTTTAAGAAGGCAATATGCTACTGCTGTAAGTTCTTGCACATGGACACAGCCATATCCAAGTTCACAGCAAAGCGGCCCTGGATCACAAGACCTTAAGAAATACCAAAGTTGGATCTTTGCTCACCACACGTAAGCAGACATGAGATGGCTGCTATTTTGGGTTTGAAGCCAAGAAAGGGAAGAGCCAGTACAACAGCTGGCTGGCAGTCAGACAGACATCGTTCTTTAGGCTTGATGGAAAGTTGCGGCCTTGTCCCAAAATGGGGCTAATGGCTTACCGCACTGCTTGCTCTGTTACGAGTGGCAGAGCTACCGGTGGGTTAAAACATTCTTTGTATGACAGACCATTATGGCAATCCTGCTCCTGACTCATTAGGGGCGTCCTCTCTCTGTCTTATCATGCCATGCATCAGGTGCCTCTACCTTTCACAACACTTGCATTGTATGCTCTATGCTCCTTGTGTAGTGCTCAGCTCCTGGGTCTTGGTGAGAGTTCCTTCCTATTCACACACACAAAAAATGTGATTTTTGGACAAAGAGCTAGACTCTGCTAGCACTTGATATTTATATTGCATAAAAGGTTCAATTTCCTACTCTATATCAAAGCCCCGCTGCATTATGCTTGTGTAATCCTGTCTCAAAAAGATTACATCCCAGAAATTCAGTCAATTGCATCAAATTTCATACTGTATAACACGGCAGAGGGTTTGAAGGAGGCAAAGTTTTGAGCTTGACCAGTTATAAAAGCGAGACTTTTTAAGTCTATGCTGTGGGCTAGAAACGGGAATACATCTTTTATCTTCTACATTAGCAACTCTTTGACCACAGGAAAAGTCACAAAGTAAAGACATCCTAAAATAGTTTGCAAGTATCAGCAGTGTGTTGGAATTATTCCTTAATACGTGACTCTATTCTGAAAAGTGATTTAACAAAGAGATCGTTGAAGGATATAAGTTAGCAGGAATTTTTTCTATTTCCAAGTGGGTGGACAATTCACAAATAAAAATATTTCTCTCCAGTTATTGGAACTCTTCCTCAGGGAGTGTAGCTGAGGCTTCCACATACAGTTCATCTGGGGATAACGCTTCTTAGTGTTCTGCATAGACTTACTTGCTGAAGCTGGCCATATTCACTGATGCTTCCTTTGTCAAATTAAGAGAAGCGAGTTGTAATAAAGCTTTACTTCCACCCCTAAAGGGAGAAGACACAACTGGCTGTATATGTACAAGAAACAAACAAAATGAGTAATCATGAAGTGGCTTTAAAACAAAACCCAAACCCCCATCAAAAATTAAAACACTCACGGAGGTAAAGGCCAACAGGCTTAGGCTACAAGCTCTCAAGTTATATAAATAAGAGCAGTAATGCTATTGTGACTCATTTATTAGGGAATCTTTACTGCCTTCAGTTAAGAAAAAAAAATATTGTGTGATGACAGCACGCTTGAAATTATCCAGTTACATAAAATGATTTCTTGCTTCTGAGTTGCTGCTTGTTAAATAGCTGCAATTTGAACAGAGACCTGAATAAAGATCCTGCTACCCTCTCACGGTAACACAGACTCAAAATGAAAGTTTATTAGCAATGAGCAAAAGCATAAGCAGATTAACATGAAATACTCAAACTTTCCAGGGCATTTAGGCTTTTTCATTAGCAGCTCTACACCTCTATAGTCCAAGGCAAAGGTCAACAAGGAACAAACAACCAGGTTATGCCACTGCAGCCAGCTAACGGTCTTCTCCAGTCCTCCTCCGAGACAGCTGTCACCCTCAAAGCCACAACAGACTACAGGTCTGATCCTCCAACGCCTAGACAAGGCGGCCCTGCCAACTGTAACACCATCTCTCACCAATCACCACAGGACAAACCATTCCTTCTTAGTAATTTAAGTCACTGAAAAACCCACAGGATATAAAACTATAAATTACCATAACCATGCCAAAAACCAATACGGCCAAAACACAGCAGCAAAGTGCAGTTATTTCTCTATAGATGAAAGCCAAGGGATTTCTAGTGTTTTCGTTCCTTTAATGCACAAAACCAAAACGCCAGCAGCATGTTCCTTGGTAGAATCCCAAAGGCCACTTAAAAGTCTCCATTTTCAAGATGTCTTAGACTACATAACTTTTTTCATTACTTTCCCCCCCTCAAACAAAGTACAAAAGCAGCTTCAGTTTCCCCTACGATCCCCTTTGACTCTTGGAACTCCTGTGGGCAGACAAAAACACCAAGAGCTATGAATGCAGCTCGTATTTGGCATTAACTGAACATCTTTAATTTATGATTTACAATTACATTACAAAACACACATATACACAAATGTGTCTTACGGATCAAGCCATCTTTCCACAGTTAGCAAATGATGCAATTTATTCAGTCATCACAGTCCAGATCAGACCAGTGACACTGTAAGACATCACGCAAGCAATACAATAGCATGTACTGAAGAACTACTGAAAACTCATTTAACAAATAAAATCCATCTCGTAAAAAAATCCCATGGGAGTCTTTTGCTGCAGTATATCATCTGTGTTTCAGACTCAGCATTCCAAAATATTTAGCTTTTTCTACAACAAAGAATTTAACTTGTGTTGGAATGACTGCACACAGGGAAAAATATGGCATTCATACAAGAGCCACAAAACGATGCAGCTCTTAAGAGCTAATTCATAGCATCTATGACTTTAACATTGTATTTTCCTCTGTTCAAAGGTCCAGTATCCTTACGTGATGCTTTGCCAGAGCATCTTAGCTCTAGTAAGCTAGACAGGCAGCCCAGGGAGATAGGACTGAGCTGTTACTTTTATCCTCGCACAGAGCTTCAAATGAAGTTCACTCATTGGTCCCATCTTTGGGCCACAAAAGCCACGACCACAAAAATAACCATTCCCACCTAACAAGGACAGAGATGCTACAGTGCTTGCTTTTTGCATTTGCTCAAGTTTTAAAACTTTTATTGCACTACCATCCTTCCGATGTTCTTGTTTTAAGATTTCCTTCCCTCTCTTTGCAATTCTGCAGAATCCTTCCCACCAAGACAGTGGTCTTGGTGGACAGTGCAAAGACGTGGGTCACAAGACACATCCAGAAGCTGACTGGTTTTCTTTGAGCATGTGTGTGTGTTTCTGTGCAGACACAAACAGTGACAAACACAGAAAAGCTCTCTGCTCTTCAAGTGACATCTCAGGAACATACTGAGGTAGACACGGCCAACAAGGCTGAGCAGCTACTCCCAGTGCTTGGCGACCATTAAAGGGAAGCAGCAGTGAAACAACCCTCATGGTCATTACGCCTGTACCTATACCTCCTCGTCAACAATTTCTGCCCATTGGTATCTACCAGATGCAACTGACACACAAAAATAAAGTTGTGGGTGTGCACCTGTGTGCCTGCATGTAACCTTGGGAGGAAAAAAAGGAAAAGGAAAAAAAAGTAATGAAGATTGAAACATTTGTAACTCTCGATAAAGAACAGAGAGAAGCTTTCTCCAAAACAAGTGTCAGGAGGTAGTTAATAAAGGAAATTAGAGACTTCTGCTTGACAAAAAACACAGCTAAGCCTTCTTCCTTCCACACCTTAAATCTCCTTGGCTCCATTCCATTCCTCTCTCCACTTCTGAAGACATCAATCCCCAAATAAAGACCGTGCATTTTCTCTGCAGATCAATTACTTTAAATACAATGGAGGGACACTGTACAAGAATGATCACTAGAAAAGCTGAATGCTCAAAACCAGTTTGTTACTCTGATCCATGTATATTCTGTTTGTAGATCAGCATGTATGCCCTGCAATCAGAGGCACAATGACACATTTTGGCATGCAGGGTGCGTCCTCCCTTTATCACCACCTCTTCTTCGTACACACACCCTCAGTGTTCCTCCAGCCAGCACTGCACTGCTCCTCACATTAAATTTAGAAACAGACCTCTGAATCACCAGTTCCTGTTGTTGAAAGCAGCTAGAAACAGATGTTACAGCAAAAGACACTTCCTAGTAAACAACTATAGAATAATCTGTCCGCTACACTAGACCCCACTGATACAAAATGTTTTTAAACCCTAGAACAAGAGGGTTTTTACATGAAACTAAATAATTTCATTCCCTGAGATGCCTAATCCTTCCTAGAATCATATTAATTCTTACCTATACTGGTATCATGCAGCAGCGAGTTCCAGAGGTTAATTGTCCACTATAAAAAGGAAAAAAAACGCACCACCAAAAACCCCTCCAAAACGCTGCTTATAAACTCATTGCTTGTGAGCCTCCCACTGCCCTTACTCCATTGCACTCTACTTTTCCTTGTCACTTCTTCGGATGCACCTTCGAGAAGAGGAACAGAAAGATCTGAGCTACCACTTTGCAAGAGAAGAGCAGCACAAAGATTCCAAAACTGGTTACATGCAAGAAAGATCAGTTCCAGAGGGAGAGAGCAGGGTTCAGACAGTGATACACACAAGCTAATCCACCCTGCAGAGGGGAATTGCTTCCTAGCATAAGCAGAGTGGAAATGCACCCACGTTTCCTGGTTTGAGTCCATGAGAAACCATATGCATGGTTTGGAAACTCTTGGCAACGACTTACGCGCTCCAGTTTCTTCTGTTGCTCTTGAAATACATAAACAGAGGAACTACGTAACTCAGGCCAAGTGGCACCATCCCTGTATATGCCCCACACGTATGTATGCATCCACACACACACACAGTAAATATATTTTCTATCAGAGAGGCCAGCTGGCGCTCAGTTATTCAGCATATGAGGAACATTTTGTTTTGCAGGTTTGTGTAGTCCAATCTATAAATTACTGAAGCCAGAGGAACACCACAGACCACTATACTCAATTATTCCTGTATTTAGCCCAGAGGACTACATGCAACTGTAAGCCAAACCTTTGTTTGCCTAACATAACACTTCCAGAAAAGCTTTCAGCCCTGGGAACATTTTGGGTGGAATCCACCACTTTCCTTTGGAATTTATTTGTTGCAGCACTTAACGCTCTCTCACCGTTACAAATGCATGTCTTATTTCTAACTGCCCGATTTCAGCTCCCAGCCATCAGTTCTGTGTTCTGCCCGTTTCTGCTAGCCTTTTAGCCTCCAGCATGCTCTCCCTCAGAAGGTGCTTCCCGCCAATTATCAAGTCACCCCATTTATCTATCAAGAAACAACAGATCCAGCAACAGAATGAGCTTTTCAGGCTCTCCTTGTGGTACCTGAACACAACCCAGCCTGCAAGTATCTCCTCTGACTCGTTTCTGAGCTCGCTCCTGTTTTCAACAGGCTGCTCACGACCCCAGAATCATATACAATTCACCTTCTTTTGCCCATTGCCCCTCCTACTTATACACTCAAACTTACTCACCCTTGCTACCCTGCAAGAGGGCAGTCATGTGCAGTTGTGTACTCACTGTACCCCCAAGTAGTCTTCTCCCCAAGCTCCTGTTGAAGTACAATGCCTGCAGGCCCCATGAGCTTGCATCAGACTACATTAAAATGCACTTTTGATTGATACAGCTCACCAGGATACCCAGATTACTCTGTACAAGCAGCCTTGTCCTCACTTACAACATTGCCTAGCACGATATGGCCTGCCAATTGTATCAGTACAGATCCCGTCCTTGTCTCCAGGTATTTGATGAAAAGGTTCGATGGAATCTGGCCTCACCTCATCCTTAAAACAGATTTTTAGAAGCATTCCCATTTGATAATGAATCACCGCCAATGACTAACTTTTAAACATCAGTTAGTCAGTTCTTATTTCATTTACTTTCGCAATACTACATAGCACTAAAGGGTCAGGACAGGAGTCCCAAAGGGGTATGTCAAAGCCCTAACCGACTACTACTGCTGCTGCGGAGAAAGGGAACTATAGGTAGCACTTGGAATGAGCTAGGGAGTAGTAGGGGACCACAAGGGTCGGACTGTCTCCCTGCCCCTGCATCAGATGCCTTTTGGAGACACAGCTTTACTACGTCTCATGCAGGTCCCTCTCTCAAGTAAAACTTGAGTTTCCAGCACATCATCACATTTGCTAAGACACATTTCCCTTGCAGTGATACAGGCTGATATTAGTCTGTCTAATGCTTTATCAACTGAATATTGCATTAACTTCTCCAATACTTTGATGAGGATTACTGTCAAGCTAGCTGGAACAACGGTTAAATCGGTGACCCACCCTTCCCTTGTCTGCTCTGGCACAGCTAATTTTAAGACCCTCAATACCAACAGTTATCACAAATTGTTTGCAGGCCTGCAGACTTTTCAGCAAGCTCTTTAATACAATCAAGTCACAGCAATGCTGATTTACATATGTCTATCCCTGGAAGGTAATAAATCTTTATTCATTAAGACGGATTTAATTCTCTGTTGGAATGGCATTCATGGTATCACATTCTGCACCTTCCCAAATACAGAACACTATTAACGAATATTTCTGCTTTCCTTGCATGAGCTACTTTATTATCTCCATCTAGTAACTGGAATTATTTGTTTCCTAACATACTTCAGCTGTAGAAAATATGCAGAGTTAATTCTCTAACTTACTTCCTAACTCCTAATGTGCGTTAATTCTCATGTATCCATTGTCCCCTGAATTACTGTGTTTTGCTTTGAAATTTCTAGATGTGTCCTGAAGCCAGAAGGCTGTTAGTGGTAGTTGTGTTTTTTCTTTAAACCGGAATTCTAGCTTTTGGGCTATTTAGTCTCTTCTTATTAAGATCCCTCTTTTCCATCCACATTTTTCTTCCTACAATAACATCAAGTGCTCCGTGATCACAAATATGCTCTTTCGCAGCATTAAGTATAATTTTTTGGGTGCTGCTCTCTGTTTGTCCGCCCTATACGTAACCTGGTCACACCTGATGGTCCCATGGCAACCACCAACTTCCAGTTGTGTGATACCAAAGTCCACAGTAGCTGTCTCAGCTGAAGAGCTGAAACGAGAGCTCACCTGCAATGCGCTGAATTTCCAAGGCACTGAACACTTCCCCACGATGCCAAGAAGGATGTTCAGCACCTTGGAAGCAACAAAACAAGACAGAATGCATAAAGGGAAACAAACCTGTATGTTTGCTGATTAGCCATTTTGGACATCTCCAAAAGGCATTTAAAAAAAGGATCTGTATTAATTTCTCCTATTCCTTGACTGTAAAGGTAAGGCATTTAGCAAGTCACCAATTTGGCGAGTCAACCAGACTGGACAACGAACATGCTCAGGTGACTGCTCATCAGCCTGACCCTCACCCAGGTTAACAGCTTCTGCATACTACCAGCCATCTGCTGCTTGTTTGATGAACAAGGCAAAATGAACTGACCTCAGTCCTGTCCCAGGGCGGCACTACCACAGAAACTGCAGTGGTCCTCAGCAGTCTCAGCAGAGAGGAAAGGCAGTACAAAGCACACAGACTCTGAGTGTAGATACAACATTCCTTATCTGCCCAAAGTGAAGCATCTACATTCTACCTGGATTTGCACATGCAGTGGATTAAACTGTAGTACAGAATCAGTCCTTAGCCTCTAGGACCAAGTCTTTCACAGGGCAATAAAACTTAATGCATTCAGCAAGAAAACCACAACATTTGGTTTTGTAATTGCCACAATTGTAGGAAAAACATTCAGAACCTTCCAGTTTCACAACTTTATTTAAATATAAATATGCTAACTGTTCATACACAGTGAGCTGTTAAGTATCCTAAAAGCGTGGTGGTAGCAGTCTACAGATGTAATCCTGCAGTTCAACGCACATGACGGACTTTTCCACATAATCAGGAGTCCCACATGGCTCCTGAAGCACATACTTGCATGCGTTTAGTTACAGTAGAAATTCCTTATGATGTTTAGCAAGAGTCTACATTCAGTAACTGAAAAGGAAATAACCTGGGTTCTTGCTGTACATCAGCCACTGCAACTTCTTTTGCACAACTGAAAATGACTAAGGAAAAATCCACACAGTAGTTCAGTCATTCCTCCTCTTATTAAAATAGTAAAATGGGAAGGAAAGTGCAGGAGGGGGAAAAAAGATTGTAGCAGTACATTAAAAAGCAAAATGGAGAGCCCTACCCATAACTTCTGCAACAAATTCCCCCAAATTAGGTAGCAAATATTCAAAACCACCCATCTGCGTAGACAGTTCAGTCTGAAGTGTACGCTCCCTGTGCTGGATTCCCCTGTCCCCTCCTCTCAGGCTTGAGGTAAATGTAACTATGCAGGTTGCCAAAAACCTCAGACATTAAAACATTCAGCCTTTTTCTACTACCCAAATTTTGCCAAAGGTCTCTGCTTCATTCACATACCTAAAAAAGCTTTGTATGGGACAGGAAGAATCTCAGTTTGGTCTGGAAGTCCAAGATTTGCCAGGAGGGCTCATACTCCTCTTTAACTTCCTTCATCCTCCTCCCCATCAGCTTAGAAAAACACACAAGAAATCAGCAGCTTTACCCACCTAAATGCAATCCATTCCCTATAAAAGATTAAATACGTGAACTAGAAGTTTCTACTGAAACTCTCAGTCATCACACAGTTAATGACAGCTTTAAGATGCCATAACAGTGTTTCAAAGGTCTATTGAGAAGACTAGAGTCAGTTCACATTCCTCTCATAATTTCTGCTTAAGGTTAGCAGAGTCTGAAAGAGTTGCTTGAATATTAAATTCAGATGAAAGTACAGAGTGACTTTAAAATACAAGTGCTGCTCCTGACTAGTAATACATCTGCATCCACATAAACCCTCCCAAATCCTTAAGAACAGCCTTCCTATATAACATAATCCATTTGGAGGCTTTGTCTGCATTTGGATTACTACTTAAGAGACAAAAGCCATACACATTAAAAAAATTGATTGATTAAACTGCTTGGGATCCTCTTCAGATGCTCTTTTCCGGAATCAGGGTGACTCTCAAATTACTCTGCCTCAGAGACATAGGGCAGTTGAAGCAATTCACTTTGAATTCACACCTTCAGCTGACTCAAATAATTTCTCAATGGCATGTGAAGACAAGCCCTTAACCCCAGAACCACACGCTGGATTTACTCAGGAGTAACTGTCCAAAATATCTCCCTCGGGAGACAGGCCCAGACAACACAACACATCAGGATGCTGGTTCAACACCAAACCATTCGAAGAAGAATGCAAGAAACCACACCATCAGAAAAGCTTGAATTCTGGTAAATAAATTCATGACTGTGTATCTGCCAGGTTTGTTTCAGAGAAGCACTTGCAACAGGCACCTAGTCTAGTTTGAAAAGCCTCTTATTCTGACACAATTTTCCGAGACTCCTCTCCATTCCCTCCCTCCCCATCCCTACCCTTTCTCCACAAGCTGCATCCCCCAGCTGCTCTTTCCCAAATCTCAGCCTGCCGCCCCGACAGCTGACACACGGGGCACAATCTAACACAAAACGTGACAGCCCCTTGTTGTAAGATTTCCAGCATCACCTGAATACAAGGCAAAGCAGCCTGGAACAGGAATTGTGGGTTCAGATCCAGCAGAGAGGTGCCTTGAATTCGGATTCTCCCTCCCCCACAGCTAGGCTCTCATTGTTTTTTCCTGGGGACACATTTTCAGATCAGAGCAACGGCCTGCTGCAGATACAGATCAGCTTTGCTCAACCCACAGTTCTGTCACTGACAAAAAATAGCTCTGGAGGGAGAGGAGGAGGATTTCAGCTGTTTTCTTCCCCAGTCCTCTCTAGCTGTTCCCTCTGTCTTTGTCCTCTCCTTCCAGCTTTTATACTTTGCAATAAGGGAGAAGCCATTTTCTCATGTTCATGTCTACATGTCAGAGTAACTGTTTTCTTACTCTATTGAGCCAGTAAATCCCCAGGTCTGCCTTTAAAACAAATTTAATAGTAGCCACAATGTTCCAGCAGCACCCTCAACAACGTGATCACCAGGCTTTTCATGGAAGAGCTGAAAGAAGCTGGCATCTTGTTTCCTTACCGAAGGCAGCCCAGAGAAGCAGCTGGACCCAAACAGGAGTGGTCCGGATAGATGCTTCTACTAGGCACCACTGATACTCTACAGGGTTCAAAAGAACAACAGGAGAGGGACATTTTCCTAGACAAGATCAAAAATAGATGGCTTTAAGATAGCTGGAAAGCATATAATATACTATTCTTCAATTTTCTCATGAACAGTAACTTTATTCTTCCTGAAACATTGATTGACATTTGATCCTGTTATGAACAGTTCTGAGGCCTCCCCCACAGAGCATCTAAGCTGCATCACATTAAAGCTGTTCCTTTCTCCTTGCCTCTAGCATATTCCTAACATGTAAACAACTCCGCTGTGCACACAAGCAAAGGCACAGCTAGCTAGTGAAAGCTGCAGCACTAAGGGCACCATAGGAACCCATCCAATCCCAATAACCCATTATTTTCACAGGGCAGTGTATTTGTTAACTAAAAGCCAACTGCTATTAATGCAAACGTACATGTGAAAAGTGATCCCATTAGAAAAGGTGCAAGAATATGACACAGTATTATTTTTCATGGACAGTCACATTTTGCAGGCTTTGTTACCCCACCCTCCCCATAACCCAAACACAGAAGAGAAGTCAGCCTGCAGGATGGAAGAATTGTGACAAGACTAGGAAAAAGGCAAGTGTCAGGAAATCCAAGCAGGCTTGCTGACTGAGGATTTCTCAGTTGATGTGACACCACATGACAAGTAACATTTCTTGTGGCCAAGCCTGAAAACCTATAGGGACCATCTCCAGTTCAGCTTAAAACAAACAAACAAAAAAAAAACAAAAAACAAAACCCCAAATCTTACTTCTCATCTATTCAGCAGTAAAGTAATTAGCAGGAGATTCACTGGTACAAAGTTACCAAGATTTAACGCAAAAGCATGGCCTAACCGCGTATTTTGCGTACGTTAACTCTTGCTTTACAGGCTCTGGACCAAGCCTAGGAGGCGAGCTGCCCTGGTGAGCCCTGCTCCTTGGGGCAAGTTTCAACAGCCAGATCCACCCGCTCTGCCACAGAATCCCCCTACAGCACCGTTGCTCAACCCACAAATCTCTCTCCACAGGCAAGTCTGGGAGTAGGAAAAACTAAGGTCTGGAGGAAACACAGGTCATCTGTGACCTCCATCTCATCCGTCCAGGGGTTCTGCAGTGATCCCACAGGAAAAGCAAATGTAACTGCAACTACTTCTGTTCAGGGCTTTCTCTGCATGAGGAGGTTTCCAACAGCAGGAATCCAGAGCGAAGCAGCTCTGGAGTTGTGAACTGAATACGGCTGCACTGCCAGGCTCAAACACCAGGACCCAGAGCAGGCCAGGGTGCCTTGGGACGTTTCCTTCTGACCAGTGCAGGTGCACATTTTTTTCCCCCCTCTTAGGTTAAAACAGAGCCCAGTGATTTCTTGCCGTCCTTCTGCCCACACCTACTCTACAAACTGGAGCAAATCAGTCATGTCCCAACACCCACTAGCTTCCTTTGGCTTACTTCACACATTCAAAAATGTCAGACTATGAATTCCAGACCCTGCTTCTTCCTTCCACGACGCAAAGTATCACCCCAGTCACACATATCCTTCCCTCCTCCCACTTCTTGTCAAATTCCACTGACCGTATTCCCACCACAGCAAGTTTTATCTCCTTGAAGCCATGAAGTTATCCACTTCTTCCCAGCACCCCTCAAGAGCAAACTGCTTCCCTGTCCTCCTCTCTCTCAACCCAGCAGGTGAACACCCACTCAACCCTGTGCATAACATTTACCCAAGGAGGTTTTACTGGAGTAAAACAAGCATTTGAGGAGGTCTAGTTTTATAAATACAATTGCATGTCCTTCCCTGCAGCTAAAATTTCTTCATCATCCCCACATTTCCCACTTTCAATCCTTTTAACACAAATTAAAGAAATAAAAAAGCCTTCCCCTTCCATATTTTGTGCCAAGGCAAATGGTTGTTTTATTACAAAGGTCAAACAACCTCTTTTTACAGAACTGACTGGAGTCTAATTCCAATGCTATCCTTGCAAAGCAGTCCTGCACACTCTCTTTTTCCACTCTAAGAACCCTACTCCTGTAACTCTGCACCACACGATAACTGTTATAAAGAATTTATACAACAGTGCAACTAAATCTTAACTCCTGACTAAGGTAAATTAAAGTTCACGGTTAAAGTAGGCCAAAGTGTATCGCTATCTGCAAGCTAGAAAAACTAGACAACTCTTCACAGACTCAGGCCTTGAGAAGTGCAAGGTTCAGCTGCTGTACCCTACGTATCTGACAAAATGCAGTGTCACAAACACCAACACAAGAAGGTTGTAGCTACATCTCAGTGCCAAATGTCTGACAGCCATGTCCTTTTTAGAGGAGCCTGATCAGAAGACTAGAGCCTAGCCATAATTCAGGATTTAATGACTAAAGGGACCATTGAACTGAAAATATGAAGCATTTCAGGTTTAAATTATGAAAGAGAGCAACAACTCAAGTTAAAATTATTACATTTTCATTCACCTTTCACACTTACAAATAAATAAAAATGAAAGAAAGGGTGGAGGGTGGCTTCTTGTACACTGTTGCAAACAAATGCCTTGACATACATTCACCATGCAACATTCAAGATTCAGTACCAAAAATGCCCAGTACTGCACAACAACATGGTTTTAATTAATAAAAAAATTATTTTTTTAAAGTTAACTTTTTAAATAAAAGTGTATTACCTTTCCTAGGATCAGAGCCACAAGACCTACCTGGTGTCAAAGATGCGCCCCATACAGGAGCACTCAGAGGGTATCAATTTACATCTGAAAAGGATTTCAAAAGGTTCCTGAAGCTTCCATGCCTTTAATTAATTGGTTTTGATTGACCCCCATCTTTGGCCTACTGCAGCTGAAAAACTCCTCAAATAGAGATTATTTATGCTAATTTAACTGAAATCCAAGGGCAGTTTTAAGTCATCCCTTCAGGGTCACACTGCAGTCTGCAGCATCCTCCACTTTTACCACTATCCCAGCATAAAGGCAAAAAGGTACCGTGGACCTAGGGTTTCCTGTTAGCCAGCCAGCTCAAACACAAACCTGTAGATCTAGAAGGCCTTGACTGACAAACCCTGAGGAAAAGCAAATGAACCTGTATGCAAGAGAATACAAACACTGAAAAACTGGAATACCTTTACCCATGAAGCACCTAGTATACCAGTGCAACTCAAAAAGGTTATGAAGCAAGTATAATTAACCCTAACACACACCAAAATAATGGGAACATCTGGCTCTTTCAAAGTGCTGTAACCTCATCAAAACGCTCGAGCCAAATTTGACATTTATAGCTCTATAAATAACCTGTAAGTGAAAGCAAAGAAAAAGTAACATTTGCAGTTCAGGGGAAGACATCAAAACAAACACGTCCATAGTACTCAAATGCTAAACCACATGTGGGAATCTGATGATCTTTTGAATGGCTGAAAGCTGGGACACAGAGGAAAGGGCTTCTTGTTGTTAAATTAATTATTAATCAATCTTTTCAGCCATCAAACCCCTGCAATGACTCATCCACTTTCTTTACCAAAGTCTAAATTGTTATGAGAAGACTGCAATTCCACTGGAACATTACCCTCCTGAGTGCAATACTTAACCCTGCATATGAGCAAGGATTTTAGTAGGTTCATTCCTCGCTCCCACAAAAAGATCATGTTCTCATTGAAACTGAAAAGAAAATCACACCAAAAAAAAAAAAAATAAAGCAAAACAGTATTTAGAATTTTTACATTGAGAAAAACAAGAGAAGATAAAGTCCACCTCAGTTATTTATAGCAAAGCCAGTATTCTTCCAGTGACAGTATGCACGGCAAGAAATGAGAGAATTCAAATCATCAGAAATCCTCAATAATCAGGCCATTAATGATCCAGGTCGTTTGTTTTTCTGTTTGGTGGGTTTTTTTGTTCGTTTTTGGGTTGGGTTTTGTTTTTTTTTTTAAACACTCATGCAGACAGTTCCTACTGGAACTAAGAAATTTAGTTTTATGGAAGAATGGCTCGCTAGGAGTTGCCTTTCAAGCTTACAAAATTAAGAACTGGATCCTATACCCCCCATCCATGTAAACGTCTTTCAGAGTTACCAGCTCTATTCAATTAGCTAAGCTGCAAGACTGGAGCTCAGTCGGCTATACCTATGTACAGAGCTTGCTCTTTTCCTGCGCTAAAATTATATCAGAACATTACAACACATTTGCATATCTCCCACACATGCAACTTTTTGCCAGCAGTAAGACGACGACGACATCAAGGCTCAGAAAACGTACCAGGCAGAGATAGAATGAGAGGGTGGAGTTTCCTGCAGGAACACCCAGGCTGAAGTCCAGCAGCTCCAAGGGAAGGTGCCCAATGCCTTCACCTTCGTATCAGGCTCCCTCTTATCAGTGTCAAATGCGAAACTCCACCCAGGAAACGAAAAGCTTCCTATTGATTCTGCCCTCTTTGCAGCCTCCTGGCTACTATCAGGAAAAGTGGTATCACTCCACCCTCTTTCCATGAGAATGGTTTCCATTTTTCCCTTTTACTATGTGCAGCCTTGGAGTTACAGTGGAATAGAAGGAGCAGGAAAAAGGAATCTCTGCTGGGTTATCTCTCCCCTAGCCTCTCCCTTATGGTTTTCCTGAGACCATTTCTAGTGGCAGCCCACACTGCTGCCCTTGATTTTAATCATGCAGAAGTAACATGAAATTCCCATGACTCTTGTCAGTTTTCCAGCCACACAAACTTTGCAAAAACATCAATTAAAAGAATCGGACCTTCTAACTTTAACCTAGCAAAGCTATAAAAAAAACTGCAGGTAGCAGACCTCTTGGAAAAGTTTGATTTACACATGGTGCACAGTTATTTTCAGAAAAGCTTTTAGTTAAAAAATAAAAATGATGACCGTGCTGAAGATTTCTGGCACCTTACCTCCTCCTGAGCTGCCAGTAAAAAAAAAAAAAAGGAAGTGATAAAAAGTTACTATCAATCACAGGAAAATACCTGACCTGCCATGAGTGAAGTGTTACTAAGGTGTGAGAGTAAGCTTAAGTGATTTTGAAAGTCAACAGTGGAATCCAGTGTCATAATTCAAGGTGTACTACATACTAAAAATTGTAACTTCAACGCTCAGGTTTCAGGTTGTACAGAGCCATGGCCTTCCCTCCAATTGCTTCCAGCAGCCCATTTTTCCCAGTCCCACCCTACCACAGCACTCCAATAGTGAAGCTCTGTTAAAAGGCAAGTAGAACAAGTCAATTAATCTGAAACTCAGGAAAGTCTCAAATATTGTGTAGGAAAAATTGAAAACAAGCCCATACAAGTGAGACAGTATAACAGTAACAGACTAAATACAATACCCCCCAAATGATTAATAATTGTGTATTGATGACCGCGTTAGCTGCAGGGCAAAGTGCCTTTGTACCATAATTTGATGAAGACCCAACTAGAAAGAAATGAAACAATCAAAAATTATGTTTGCCAGTATCAAATCGGACCAAGTACACACCAGGCACATGGGGATAAGACACTACTCTAGGAAGCAGGCTTTCTGACACCAGCACACTTAAGATCTAAATTACTATGGACTAGGGAACGGAAAAATGCAGAACCGCATGAAAGGAAGGCAAGCCCTGCTTACAAAATAGCAGTGAGTCAGCTCCTGAGGACTGGTCTGTGACTGCTCTGAAAACAAGATGCACATTCCTATGTGCCCTCCGGTTGTACAGACTGAAGACAAGTCCATTCCCTAAACACGCTTTTAATACGGTAGATGATATTCCAAAAAAGTGTCAAGAAACAATCAGTAACACTGTTTAACCCATTCAAACTTCAGAAAACATTTTCAACCAGTACTGATCCACACAGCCCTTTAACCCTATACACATCTATCCGTGTTTTGTGCATTTAGTAAGCAAGAAACACTTATATCCCTGGCCTCAAATCAATCAGAAGCAGCTTATCTTGGGGATACCTCCAACTCTAAAAGGTCACCGAGTTATTTTTAAGAGAATCTCTTTCTAAAATGCCATGACCCTTTAGCCTGCCTAGTTCCATCATCTGTGATCAGACTATCCAGAAAGCCAAGAATAAGCTCCAAGGCCTTTTGTGACAAGCTGTGAAACTCCACCATATCATAAGGAACACTAAGTAACATGGCTACTCTGAGCATTTATTTGGAGAACACAACTACATTTGTCCTCATTCAGAAATCAAAAGATAGCTGTTGGGTTTTCATAACGCATCTCTCCCTTAGCAAGTGCCCTTGGCTGCCAGCAGCTCTCTCCTTGACCACATTATAGCTCGTTTTGTTGTTGTTTAGGGACTGTCTGGGGGCTTTCTGGTCTTCTGCTCTTTTTTGTTATTTTCAGATGTTATTGGCGACTGGGGCTTTTCCTGGTATATTGACTATTTCTGGGAAAAAAAAATAGACACACACACACTCAAAAGAATTACTGCAGCACACATGCAGGAAAAAAACAGGTCAAATAAGTCAGCTCTATCAATATTACTTTGCTGCCAAGTATCAAAACAAGGTGCTGGCCACTGAACATCACGCCAGCATACACTGAATGGAAGCACCCTGTCCAACCCCTCCTAAAAGAACAGAAACCTTGAAACTGGCTCATTTCAGGGAAAGGATTAAAGGTTGTTTTTTCAGGTGGTGTTCTTGCACACTGAATCCCTCTGCCAGACATTGCAGTTTTATCATTGCTAAACACTTATATTGCAGAAGTACCTAGAGGCCTCAAGTAAGTCAGGGCCTCAGCACGCAAGGTACAGAACATATGCATAATACTTGACAGCCCTTGCCTCATCGTATTTTCTTATTTCAAGTGTTTGTCTTCCCACTAACACAGCTATGTGAGCCACCCGCACAAGCAAAAGAAACCCAATGACGCTGCAAAAAACCCACCCAAGTTCTACCAACAACGTACGTAAGTGCTATCCAACGTACAAGGAAAACAGAAGTTAAGTCCACCCGTCATTAGACTATTACATATAAGGATCTAGCTAAATGTCACGGCAAAGCAGGTTTGGGGCTTTTTAGGTTGGCATAGCTCCAGCTATTGTAACAAAGACAGAAGTGGCTGTTGAAATAAGCTTTGGTAAATGTTTATGGATGAGACATCCAATTCTCATTTTCCCGTCCCCTACAACCTAGGCATACCCTTTTACTGAAAGAAAAGGGTTTCTCAGTTGTTGCCTTCAGATTGAACCCTAGTTGAGACAGAGCAGGGGCGCAAAACCAAAACACACAAAACCTACATGAGCTGTAGGGAGAGAAAGAGTGCTAAAAACCACATTTGCAAATCTTAAATTAGCTGTATTGAAGATGGACAAACATGCCATAAATCTGAAGTTATGTTTAACAAGATGATGGAGTTCTGGCGACCTGATTATTTTACCAAGCGGACAGCCAGTTATCCCAGATTGTCTCAGTCTAAACACACATACCAGGCCGGCACAGTCCGGAGGAATGTACCAATACATTCCCATAACATTCCCTGTGCTTTTTGCTCCATGCTGCTGTCCCTTCTGATGCCTTCCTGCTCCATCACCACCCACCTCTGCCTTCCCAAACACTCATCCACATCCTGCAGAGCTTTTCCGCAGCTCCCCATCCCGCTTCCTCAGCCGAAAAGGAAATACTGGCATTGCTGTGGATCTTGACTGCAAGTTACCACCAATCAGCTGCTGCCCAGGGAGCAGGGAGTACACAGACTCGGGGAAAAAAACTAGCCATTACTCATCAACCGAAAGGTGGTAACTTGACATGGGACTGTCTAGCTCTGTCACAGCCCATTGCTTCTTGCATCTAAAGAAAATACCATGCAACACCCCTATTTCCACAGCCCTCCCCATCTCCTCCACACCACAGGAATGCCCCCGACCTCCGGCAGCACTGCCAACATCCCAGCCCAGCGTCATGGGAGGCAGCGAGTCACTGCATGGCACAACCTGCCAAAAAGGCAAGGCATGCCGCACTGCCAGATCCAGCTGCAAACTCCGTCCGGACCCCGGACTGTAGCTCTGGTGCAAGCAACAATCTGTGGTTTTTGGGGGGGAGTGGGAAGTAGTGGTTGAGCTTTGCCTCTAAAGCCCCAAAACACCATGCTTCCTCTGTAGAAAAGACGGAAAAAAAGACCCTGGGCAGTGTTCTCCACCACCGGAGGCCTTCAAAACAATGTATGGCTGGGGGTGGGGAAGGAGACTGTCTGGGGTTTCCCTTTTTCACAAAATTTCTTTTCATGGATTTTTTTTTTCTCCAATGTTTCAAACATCAGTAATGTTAATAATCATTAAGTTCCTTACGTAATTATTTGAACTGCCCATAAAAATTGTTTTGCAGCCTGTCTGGAAAAACATCTTATTTCAAAAGGTAGCAGATTCAGTTAATGAGCAGAAAAAAAAAAAAAAATCCCTCTTTTTTCTTTTGCCCAGCTCCTCAGAACGTAACAGTTAAGGGAATAGGAAAGAGACTGATGCCTTATCAGTCAAATCAATTCTAATTACGCATAGAAAACTTTTCCACAGCTTCCAATAATACACTGAATAAGAGCTACTTCATGAAATGCAAAGTCAGGTAAGTGGAAAGCTTGGGCATTTATTGCTCAGCGACAAAGGCCAGGATTTTATATACCAAATCACCAGAGGCAGTGGAATGTTATAATTGCAAGCAAACTCCAGCACTTGAAATAATAAATAAAACTAGGGAAATGTATTATTTAGTTAAATTTAAAATTTTTCTAAAAGAGGCTCATAAAAAGCTGTGGACAGAGTAACACAATATTACAGCTGAGCCACAGCAGCACTAAAATAATTGGGCANTTTCTCTGCTACAGCAAGTTTGCTGACAAACACCCATGAGCACCGTCCCCTTCCTCCCCCGTGCTGCCGTCGGTATCACGGCCCGCGGCCAGGCGCAGGCTCGAGGGAGGACAAGCTGGCTGGAAGCAGCTCAGCTCACAGATGCGCGTGGCGGCGGGGACTGGCTTTTGCTATCAGTAATGGACAAATCTCCTGCCTAGGCAAAGAAATACGGGAGCAAAAACAGTGGAACACCCACCAAAGCAGGGCTATTTTCCAGTTTCTGTATCGAATGTTAACATTGAAAATTCTGCTGGGAGAACAGGAAGAAAGAAAAGATAACCTGATATGAAAATTATAACATTGGAGTGAGGTACACAGAAGCCCTTTTCATTGCAAAGTAGTTGTCAAAATGACATCTATATCTACACCTAAGGAAAAATTTACTTCTGCCTTGAGGCAGCCTTGGCAATAATACTGTTGGAAGCAAACAACAGTTTATCGCTTTGGGGGGAATTCAAATCAATTTAATTTATTTGTCAGTTAATAAACTTCTAATTACCACTCCTAGTATTGAAACACACATGCACATGAGGGAAACAGCCCCTGGCTCTCCAATCCCCTGGCCGTACCTGGTCCCAGCAGTCCTGGTCCCGGTTCCTCCGCCGGTCCCGGTCCCCGCAGGGTCTCCGGGCTCCCCTTTGGCACACAGCCGGTCCCTCCTGTCGGCCAGGGAGCTGCCTGGAACCGGCCGTGACCAGCACAGGGCAGCCCTGCCCTCCTCCCTCAGCCCTCGCTGCCAACACCATGCCAACCATGGCCGATACCAACATCAATGTAACTCCATACAGGAGCAGGCAGACCTGCGGGGAGCCCCTACGACGTGGCGGGAGCATACCTCAGAATTAAAGTTAGAAGTCAATCTGTAGGTGAACATCCGGGAAAGTCTGCCATTTGCAACGCGTCTGGAACCAGCACACCCTCCCCCAGAGGCTGAGGGACACTTGGAAAACACACAGCTCTTGATTTGGTAGCCGTTGTCAAAAAGTGATTTTGATTTTGTGAGAAATTGATTTTCTTTTCACAGACGAGCTACTCCCGGTCTCACCCTCCACCTCTGCCACAAGCTCACACAGCTCAAACCCACGACATAGAAAGGACCATCAGCACAAGCTACACCTGGCACCCCGCTCCATGAACAGATCATAGCAAGCTGACAGGTTACCTCCTAACATTAAGTTTGGTATCGATACATTTTTGTAATTAACTCACGGAGGGAGCCGATGCATAGCAAGTAAATCCATCGGATTTGCCTACCTCCAGAGAACGAACGCTGTCTTACACTGCGCAGAGGAGCTACATGCCGAAACGCTAGTAAAGCGGGACGCGAGAAATGAAAGAAAATAACCAGGCAAATCCACCCTTCCTTGGGTCCCCTCATTCCTACTTCCAGAAGGTGGTCAGCATTGCCACTTATTACGTGCATACAGTAAACAAATAGCTTATACAGACAAGTTGTTCTTAAATCAAAAGCACATCACTGAAACGTGATCCAAAATAAACTAGCTACATTTGTGGCTATCGCTGTTTTCCCTGGCACTTCAGGGTTCTGCAGCTGCAGAAATTCCTCTAAAAAAAAAAACTCAAAAAGGCTTAAAGCTTATGCTCCCACAAGAGGTTTCCAGACACAAATATATTATATATATACATAGACACTCCATCATAGTAACCAGACCAGAACATTTGCACAGGAAAGCCCCTAGCCATACTTTTAACATTTTGCTGATTTAGCTGTATCAGCCAAGATTTTTTTTTTCTTGCTTCCCAACTACGCCAGCAAAAAACCTTACTGCAGAAGCCCTTCTAGTGGCTGCGAAATTTTTCTGCCTGCATGAACTGTTCCTTTCGTAGGACCTGGTTTAAAGAGCACCAGCAATAAAACTCCTCTGGTAGCCCTATGGGCACCTCAGAAGGAAGCAGCAAGACCAGGTAATGAAAGCGTGCACAAAGGAGGGGTGAAGGCAAAGGAGAGCATTGCATCAGTCCAGCTTGCATCTACACAAAAAGGGAGGAAGCAGTAACTGCCATCACACTGGGTTTGTGCCAGCAGAAACTAAACTGCAGAGTCACAATCCTACTACAAGAAGTAACAGCAGTAAAATTCTGCACACGGGTCAAACTGACCAACTTCACTTTGACAGACGTGGCATTTCGTTTTCTATTTGGATTTTTGTGTCATGTTTTGTGTGTAACGTATAATCTTGAGAAAGAAAGAGACTGCCTGAAAACATAAGTGCAAACCATTCCATTTATGTCAAGTAGATATTAATCATATTCTCCCCCAAGAGATGACTAAGCGTCAGTTGGGTTAACTGTTTCACTACTGATAAGACGCATATCACCATTTCTTCGCTAAAACCTATCTCACAACTCCAAACCATCTTATGGGTAAAACCATTCATGCATTTCCCCATCCAGGAGTAAACAACCTCTCCAGTCTTCCTAATGAGCATCCTTATAATGCAGACTCATCCTGGCTATGTGAAAAGTACTCTATATTAAGAATAGAGAAGTGTGGGTTAGTAAACAACAAAAAAGTTAAGACAGATTCAGTACAGTTAGAAAGACTGCCCTGTCTGTGTTTCTACTCAAATATAAATCTTCTCTGCCCCCCC